>VXAU01002770.1:80383-94606 GCA_013399695.1 Formicarius rufipectus
TTGCGTAGGAGATTGCTAGACCTTAGGTGTGTGGTTTAAAGCTCAGCTACTATCTGAACCCATAAAATGTCTAAACTCTGTAATTTTTTTTATTTTTTTTTATTTTTTATTTTTAATACTTAACATCTGTAGTAATCTAAAGTTATGTTTCTTTCATGCAGTGAAGAACTGAGTTGTGACAGGACTGAATTTTCTTTGCACTTCTTTTCACATCTGAACTTGATTAGGATGCAGGAATGCTGTGTTTCTAAATGAAGAACATTGGAGACTTGGAGCAAAATGTCCAGTCTACACATACATCTGTTAGATGCCGCTCTAAAGAAAAGTTGTAGAAATCAATGTCTTCTGAATTGTGGTAGTTTTCATCTACATACTGATAAAAGCTAAAAGTTGTTTTCGTGGGATACTCAGGGTCATTTCCTGTATTATAAACTTCTAATTTTATGATTCTGGAAAGTGGTCTAATGACAAAATAGAAAGCTAGACCATAGTTCTTTATTTTCTCTACATGTGGAAACTCTACCACTCTCTAAAAGAGAATTCAGGAATCTTTGGGCTAAAGAATTCTCCTGAATGACTTTTCTTAGTCATCATTTATGCCACCATTATAATATACTTGTCCTCACGCTGTTCATCCTGAGATGTGTGATTTTGGTAAATTATTCTTTTAAGGTACTGGATTCTTCTTAGATTCCACTCATTCACCTTACTGAACAGATGACAACTATATTATTGATGACAGAATCTTGAAATTTTGCATCAGTATGTTTGGGGTTTGGGGTTTTTTTGTTTGTTTGTTTTTGTTTTTGTTTTGTTTTTTAAATCATGTGGCTGGAAGAATAGTCTGACAGGATCCTCATGAACTTCAACAAGAAGAAGTGTGAAGTGCTGCATCTGGGAAGGAAAAATCCCAGACTCCAATATATGCTGAGGGCCACCATCTGGAAAACAGATTGACAGAAAATAACCCAGTGTTCTTTGTAGTCACCGTGCTGAAGATAAGCGTGCAATGTACTCTTGCAGCAAATAAATCTAGTGGTATCCTGGGCTTCATAAGGCAAAGTGTTGCCCGTAAAGAATGGGAGGTGAACATTCCCCTCTATTCAGACCTGGTGAGACCACACCTGAAATCCTGTGCCCTGTTCTGGGCTCCTCAGTACAAAAGTAGCTTGGACTTACTGGACAAAATTTAAAGAACAGTCACTAAAATTATGAAGTGATAGAATGTCTCTCCTTTGAGAAAATGATGAAAGAGCTGGAATTGTTTATCTTAGAAAATGGAGTCTCAGGGTGTTTAGGAGAACTGAGTCCATTGTTCATGTGCACCATTACCAGACAATTCTTGTACAACTCATGAAAAGACTTCTGAATGCACCTAGGGGGAAAAAACAAAACAAAACAAAACAACGAAACAAAAGAAAACAAACAAACAAAAAACCCAAAACAAACAAACAAAACCCAAGACCAAACCAAACCAAAACAAAAACAAACAAACAAACAAAAACCCAAAAACAAACAAAAACAAAACAAAACAAAACAGTTCACTTGGAACTGTAGAATTCAGTATATAAATACTAAAGTTATGGACACATTTTTGGTGACATTAAGCTGAGAAGAAAAATAGTGAGGAAAGATTTATAGAAAGATTGCAACAAGAACAAATGACCTCTTTTTCTGTTTAGTATATTGTGTTTAAATTGTTCTGTTTATCATTTCCTTATACCAAAATTCTGTATTTTTACATTCATGATAAAATGCTGGTTAGTCTGATAGGCATTTGAAAGCCACAGCTGGGTTAAGAAGAATGATCATCCTCCTCCAGACAGGAGTAATAATCTTTACTGCAAAAAGAGATTCATGGCTCCAAGCAGTGTCTGAAGTTAAAAATTCTCTTACATCTCTATACTTCTTAACTATACTGAAAAGGAAATGATCAAAATTAGAGAAGGTTGCATGGGTATGCAGCAAACACAGGAAAGTGAAAAATGAGGGTGGCTCTTTCATTCTAAAGCAGTTTACTTCCAGTTTATATGAAACTTCATCCTTTTCAATTAGAAAGTTCTTTTAGTAGAATAGAAATAATGGCTAATATCTAGGCAGGTACAATTACTTATCATTATCCCAGTGTTATTCAGTACTCATGCAGTACTATTATTAATCAGTAGTTTTTTAGACCACATAAAGGTCACTGATACTAAGGTCACTAAAATTCCTGCATTCAGGTCTTTTCAGCATGTTCGGTTAAGTTTCATTTTTACCTTTTCTTTCTTTCTTATTTCTCCTGGTTGGAAATGTCTTTTTCTCAACCACCCTGAAAACATTAAACAATCTGAAAATACTACCAAAAACAAATCCTCCATATGAATGCTTTTGGATTGTTCATTTTCTGGAAGGTTTATGTTTTGTGTTTATGTGGAAAGGTTTTGATAGCAGGATGGTCTAGTGCCTGTGAGAACACACCAGAATCTGCTCACATGTTGGACCAAAGCTAGAGGTGAGGTAATCAACAGTGTTGGTAGTGTCTCTGTGATATATTTAAGAAAGGATAAAAACCACTGCTTAGCAGCTGTGAGAGAGAAGAGTAATAAAATGGGAGGCACAATGATGACACCAATGTCAATGAAGAAGGAGGGAGAGGATGTCCTTCAGATGTTGAAGCAGACTTTCCTGCAGCCTGTGCTGAAGACTGTCACAACATAGACTGTCACCCTATAGCCCATGAAGGACCACACTGGGGCAGATAATCCACCTACAGCCTGTGGGGCTCCCCACATTGGAAAAGGTGGGAATACCCTGTAGGAAGCTGAAGTACATTGTAAGTCTACACAGGAGCAGATTTTCTGTCAGCAACTGTGGCCCATTTGTGGCCGTTTATCCCTGGCCAAAGACAAATATCCAGAGGCCCCAGAACAACAGCTTCCCTCCCCTTCCCTCCCAAATGCAGGAAGAAAAGGAGGGGGCGGGGAACCACACTAGATGAAAAGTGGATTCTAATACTACTGAAGCAGCATGAATTTATACAAATATATATATATATATACAGAGAAGAAAAAGGAACTTAATATTACTATATGCACACATACAAACAATAAAGAACAAATAAACAAGGTCTACTTCCCAGAGAGAGATATGCAGCTCTTCCTGAAGAGACAGCAGGTCCACGACCGATGACCTTTGCCACCAGAAAACGACTGACTCAAAACTTCCATCTATCCCTTCTTATATCTAAGCTGAAGTCAAATAGGATGGAATATTTCATTTAGATACAGCAAACCATGTGGTCTGTTTCCCAGGAAGGCCTAAAGTCAAACTACCACACCATTCTAGAGCATTTTCTCTCTCCTGAGGACTTTACAGACACAAGTTCACAAAGAACTGCAGTCCATAGGATGGATCTCTACTGAGGTTTGTGAACAATTCTCTTGTGGGAGGGACCCCCACACTGTAGCAATGTTAAAAATAATGCAAATAAATGGCTGAACTATTTAAGAAATCTATAGACAAGCACATACCAAATAAGTTTTTGCCTCACAGTTTTTACAACCTGAATTAAAAGGTGTAAGTTTATTATTTTCAAGTGAATCTTACTGAGTGTGGTCTATAACCTTATTACCTTATTGATCACACTAACGTTACTAATAATTACACAAAAATCATTTTATCAGATGTAAATTCATGCAACTGTAAGGTCAAATAAAATAAACACTTATGATAATAATGAGGAAAAGGAAAAGTTTGGTAAAGTCATCTCCTGACAATCTCACTGACACTGTTCTGTTATACTTGTCTTTTTACCCAACCTGAGTGGCCTGAGTAGAAGCAGTTGTTATTGCACTCTTTAGATGCACCTTTTCATCAGGTTTCCATTAGGGAATATGTTTTGTGTAGCAGCTTCTTTTCCATGTCCTAGATCTCGGAGTCCTACTTTCATCAGACTCCAAGAAAACCGCAATCCATCTCCTGTGGATTTTTGGTGATTTTTTTATTTCCTTTTATAATAAGTTTCTCAGTGCTACAAGAGAGTGAGGTGACTTGAATAGTTCTGAGTGTGTTTATTCTAGAATGCTTTTGTTGTTTTGCCCAGTTCATTAGAAGTTTCTAGACTGTATTAATTTTTCTGGTGTATTTGCAGCAAGGACTCTAAAGAGTCATTTGTTTTCTTGAGTTAGCTTCGTATAGCTTTATTTAAAAAAAAGAAGGGTGCCAGGGCTTTATTTAATCAATTTCTGGTTTCACCGACCAAAAGTTCATCCTTTTCAGGAACAACTTAATGAAAACAATCTGATTCAGCAATTCTGTGTTGGCTTGTTTCTGCAATTAAAAAAGTCCCATTCAATAGACCTAATGTCAGAACACATCCTTTAGAAGTTTGTTTGCAATCTAGAAAAAAATTAAATTTGCAACTATTTACCTTGAATTTCCATAGTTCCTTTCAATATTTTGCAAGGTTTTATGTGTATTAACAAGTATCTTGTCTGGAGGAGAGTTTTACTGCATGTATTAACTTGACTAATATGATAATGAAGAATATGTCAAAATATGATTTAATATGTCTAGAATAATTTTTCTAGACGTTCAACTCCAGCAAAAACACAGTAAATTAGTTGTAAAAACTAAAATGTAATGTAATAAGTTTTCTATTAATTTTATTTTTTAATCTTTATCATTTTAATAATAGTTTTTGCTTAATAATTGCTGAAAAGTATAAGATATTTTAAAATTATGTACATTCTAATGCTACTAGGATTTTTTAAGTCCTAATAATTGGGTACTGCAACACTACTGAGAATAAAGGCATTTTATTGATTAACTAATGTGATATATGAGACATTGAGTTTAAGTAAAAATGAAATGTATGAAAACATGATGTCACTAAACTCTAGTGATGTTTTGTCATTTATTTCTAAAATAAAAAAATACCACCCAAGATACTCATAATGGGTGGTTTTCAAAATTAACAACAACATATTGAAAAAAAGATAAAGAATAGTACACAATGGAAGATTGATGCTCGGTATTTCCTAGCAGATAATTATTAGAACTGCGTTTTGGGAGCTTTTGGAACTTATATAAGGAAGTAAATTGCTTACAAACCTTATTAGGAAGTTCAAACACTGGGAAAAAGACCCCATAATACTAACCCAGCAGACTAAGATTAAAAAAAAAATAAATAAAAAAAATAAAAATGTGCCTAAAGCATTCAAGTAAGCATTCCTGTTGGTGCTCAGTGAAGCTGAAAGACTAAATCTGTTTATGGCTTCAGGGCATAGTCAAAGAAATATGTGTCAACAGTGCTGATAAGAAGAGGGTAGCAAGTTGTTGGTGGTTGTGTCTGCTCTGTGATTGGGAATGTTGACATTGGCTTAGTCTCCGTCTGTACGAAGATCTGAAACCCTCCTCACACAATTTTTGTTCATGTGCCTACCAATATCTCATCCAGAAATACTGTTCTCTGGCATCTTTTTGAAAAATAGTGTAATCATCCAACTACATAGCAATGAAGGTGAAGGTGGAAAGCAGTTTAACTAGAAAGGAGTTTAAGTTCTCATTTAAAAACAGAACAATACACAGTGGAAGAAAAGTCATCGCTGTGAAGAAAGCATATGAGTAACTAGATCAGCTGTTGCAGTACAAAGTAGAAACCCAGATTCTAGCCTTGCCTTGTTTAGTGGCTGATAGATTTTATAATAAACAGTTGATAGATAAAAAGATGCTTATTGTGGCCTAGTGAATATTTCTTACTTTAAATGCTACATTTATTGTTGAACTTGAAGAGACTATTTGGCTAGAAGTGAAGGGTTTGCTCTTCTCTGGAAGCAAATAAGAATCACAAATATGAATAGCATTACAAAAGGAGAATTTATGTGTTGGGTCAAATTAGAGCACTATGATCCATGTTCCCATGCAGAATCACATTGTATTGTACTACAGCCCTTGCTTTTGTAAGGAAGTTCATAATAGCTTATAGTCATGATAAAACTCATTTGTTCCACTTGCCACTTTAGTCCATGACTCTTGCTTAAGTCAATTTTTATCACATGCATTTTTTTGTTCCTCTTCATTTAGGAAGTCACAAGAAGTTTTCTTCAAAGCTGTTGCCAGCTTTGAGGACTCAACAGGCTGTTATTGGTTTACTTAAAGAGATAATTTTTTTTGTCCTAAGGAATTAAAAACTCTCCGCCAAAAACTACTGTCAATTAAAGGATTTCTAGACTTATTACAAATTTCATCAGACTGATACATTGTGCTTTAAAAGCATGGACACCTTAGATTTTGCTTTGTCTTTTTTTTTTTTTTTTTTTTCTTTAGAACCGCGCATTAAGCAATTGAGTTTAATTTCTGTGTCATTTTAATTGGTGCAGGAGAGCAATTGACTTTCAATGGCAAAATGTCAAGTGCTTCCTTTGCCTCATCAAAGCAAATTTGCCAGGAAAAGACTATCATCTCATATAAATAGCAATCAGTGCAATTAATTTGTATGTTTCAATTAGCTGATGATCTAATTATTGCATGGTCTAAGGATAACAGCTAAAGACTTCAAAGAGAAAAAAATTATTCGCCTCTCTACATCACTGTTTTCTATATTGTTGAGTCATATTTATAGATTTCAATAAATCCTCTGTGATAGATTGCTGAACTTTACAGCTTCATTTTACACCAACTTTTAAGTTAGTTATACTGTAAACTTCAAACACCAGTGCTACTAAACTGCCAGAAGAATTAAGGCTAGCTCAAGTGATAGACGAAAGACAGATGTTCTACCAACTGATGATTATATTTAAATTATTAATGTATTGAGATTAAATCCCAAGGACCTCTTAACATACAAAGAGCATTAAATAGAAGCTGAAATGAGGCAGAGTGGAATGAAACCAACAAGAGACTAATGTGTCCGCAATATAGTTTCTGCTGTTTTGAGATACCAGAATCCCACCTGTAGTGAAACAGAATGCTGTTGAGAACAGGAAGGGAGTTTCAGATTTGTTTTCAGTTTGTTGGGATTCCAGGTTATGTCTAGATGAGATGTTTTGGTATTTCTATAGTATTCCTATCCAAAAGTATTCCTATGGAGGAAATGCTTTAACTGTGTCTGAGGTGAGAACTGTATTCCAGGCTTCTTTACGTTTCAAATAATTTCACATAATTAGTAGAAAAATCCTATAGGGATCTGTTTCAAATTTTCTTCCCACAAAAAAACTGAAACGTTTCTCTTACTAATAGAAGCCAATATCTTACATTGTTTTAAAAATGAGTCTTGATTTTAACCTTTCACCATTCCTTAAAATAAATCTCCAACAAAAATGGATTATTTCATTGTAATGCAGAAGAGTATCTATTAATGTCAGTTACAAAAATAAAATTTGATCCCTCAAGCAAAACTGTGTTTATTACTAAAGACAATATTTGCCTCAGAATGCTAGAATCCTTAAAGGGATAAGAATTAATATTAATAAAAATATTATTTCATTTAAAATTAAAGTATGTCTCCTGCTTCATAATATCTTGTTCCTTTTTTCATTTTTTCCTTATTCCTTTTATACCTGAGGAAAAGAGCAAAGGTTTGTGGGAAACGAGTAAAGGAAAAACTGTCAGAATTCTTCCCTGTCAACTTTATTTTTTAAGTTGTGAAAAATAAGTTTTTCTTCCTCTGAGGTAAATCCCAGTCTTCCTCAAGATGAGAAATGGTATTAAGTAATCCTGATCAATATGGTAGAGAAGTTGCCTACTAAACACTTGCTGTTGATTCTGCCTCCCAGAAGAGAAGCAAACTTTATAGGGAGTGTACAAAGAGTTTGCAGTTTTCTCCATTTATCCCTAGGTTGAATCTCAAAGAAAAAAGTCAAGAAAATAATAGAACTTACATTTCATGTTTATATCATGCTGCCTGTGATACTAAGGCTGTAGAGGCAAACTAACACGATTGAAATATAGAAGCATTTCATCCAGCTCCAGTAGCTTACGATTTGATTCTGGTAATGATAATAATTGAATAAAATAGAGATTTTTCACTCAAACATATAACAAAAATAACCCTCTATTTTCTCAAATTAGTACTGGTTTTACTGTATTAGATTGTTGTCAGTGATCCTTACTTCTCCTCTAAAAAAAAAAAAAAACTAATTGTTTTTATTCAGTGTATCTTATTTTGTTAATGTAGGCATCACTGACAGGAAAAGGGACGTTGTTCCTAGTAGAAGAGAATATATAGTTCTGGTTGTAACATTTCCATGAAAGTATAGAATTTTAACTGTTCTATGAAACCACTGTTACAAGAATTTCATATATATATCACATAAGTGAGCGGCTTGTTAAAGGATCTCTCTTTTTTTTTTTTTTTTCCTTTCTTTTCTTTTTCTCCGAAAGAACACTCTCTATTGTCTTATGAAAGAAGAGAACATTCTTTGCTGCAGTCTTTCAAACTCCCTAAGTGAGGAACAGCTTGTGGGCTGTAAATTCTGTGCTGAAATAGCATTTCCCTGTAGCCTAGTTCTTTGGGCATCTATGAAGCGTCGATCTGGAGCCACAGCTCTTGTTTCCAGAGTCTCCCAGCTGCTTCAGGCAATTGTAGAGCAATTGCTACAAATTCTGTCATTCTGAGTGATTTAATTCTTCAGTGCATGGGACTAGGAGCTCAGACACTCCACACTAGCTGAATTACTTTGGGACTTGCTGATGTAAAAGCTACATTGTGTGATGCCTAGGAACACAGTGCCTTATTTGTCTGTTGCATCTAGTCCCAAGTATTTAGTAGCTTTTGCTATTTTTTTCTGACTATGTGAATGTGGCTTTTCCACTTCATTTCACACTACTCTATAACCTTCTTCATGTTATGTATGGATTTTTCCGTTCCTAAGGACTTCTCTCTTCTGTGAAGTTTCTCCCCCTTTTTTTTTTTCTTTTTTTCCCAAGATGACTTTGAGGAAGTATATTTCATGCCTTGATGATCCCTCTGTTTAAGTTATTCTAAAGCTTTAGTAAGGTTCTCCATAATCCATTATTTTGAATCACCCTTTTCTCTAATTAATTTTCTCCCCTGGTGGTTTTCTTTAGGGTCTTGTTGATATAGTTATGTAGCACCTGTGAGATGCAAGTTGAGTGTTTAAGCTATTTTTGTATAGTTGTATTGTGAAGAATATGCAGCAATCTAAAAGAAAATATTATCAGTGGTCCACAAGAATGAGAAGAAAGCATAAGTATTTCATTAGCACAAAAATATTCTAACTCTACAAATGGAATCAGTCTGCAACTAAGATCAGAAATGTTTAAATCCTGGCTGGCACTACTTATTCAAATTATGACAGATCTTTAAAATCCCTATTGTAAACACTTGACTATTTTTAAGTTTATGCCAGCATTACTAAAAAATTAACCCTAAAATTAGTAATTCATACACATTATAGTAAAATATTATATCTTTCCCTGTCATTTTCTTGTTGTACAGGAAATCAAATGTTTGGATTTCAGCAATATTATTGCCTTATTAGGAGAGGAATAAATAGACACAAAAGTTCTGATAGTCAGAATAGTATTTGTACTGTACTTTTATTTCCAGCATACCAGCATCAAAATTTCTGAAAAAGTCAGCAGATCTTGCAACTTTGTGTTTTTATCTTGGTACTTAATAAAAATCAGATCTCTTAGGAAAGTATGGGTCTAAAGGTATAGAGAAACTGAAAATTCAGACTGTATTACTAAGTTTTTCAGTAAAGGAGGACAAAGAATTCAATCAAATTTATGAAGTTTTCATTACTGTTATTTTAAAAGTTCCATCTGAAGCATTATTTTTCTTTTAAACAGTTTCAAATTTTCATCCCTGTCTTAAGCCTGTACTACCGCTACACACACAAACTGCTTATTCTCCGGTATTTTCACTAAATACAAAAAAGACTACATCTGTCTCATAAAAACCCATAGCACTCTTCAGTATATGTCCTGACTCTGGCCTGAATTAATATACTTTCCCTTTCCCTCCATCTGCTTTCTCTGGACACTGAGTTAAATGAAGAATCACTTATCAGATCCTATATCTAAACTTATGAGCAATCAGGAGCTCAAGAAACACCACAGAATTGATCTCCCTTACAGTTGAGACACAGCTTAAAACATCTTTGAAGTAGATGCTTATTCAAAGATCACTCTATACTTTCCAATTAAACTCTCCTAGAAAAATGTAATGAGTCTTCAAGATGCTGGTCATTGTTTACTCTCATTTTGTAACAAGATAAATATAGGATTGAAAAGGCTGTATGTTCTTGTGGAATCCAGTGCTGTATATCATCAACCAATATTCTTAAAATTGATTAGACTTTTGTCCCTCCTATTCTGATGTGAAAACTAGGTTTTAAAACGGCTTTCTAATGGGCAGTTAAAAACCAGACGTATTAATGTCCACTTACTTTAGTGTTAAAAGTCCTCATAACTTATATACATTTTTTTAGAAGTGAACAGAGTTATCCATGTCAGTCCTCCTTCTGTTAGATTACAATAGCATTTTATTGCCTCATTCTGAAAGACTCAAGTCCCTTTTTCTTATATATTCTGTTTATAGAATGTAGGTGACCTGAATTATCCATAGCAATTTAAGTGTCATCCCACCAGGTGAAATACATTGAAGCAAAGTCAGGGAGCTATATATTGCTACCAGTTCCAGAAATATCTCACCTTATATATTCTAATATTAGGTTTTATTTTTTCATGCCTGAATCACATTAATGGGTTATGGTCATTCTGCTCTTATGTGCATTAAGATTGCTGTATCTCCTCATTTCAAACTGAAAGGGAATGCCTCTTTTACTTGGCTATTTTTCTTTCCTATGGAATTTTCTTGTAGTTAGTATATGGCTCTGTTTTAATCATATTATTCTCTTATCTACTGAACATACTGAAGTGTATGTGAAATTGGAACGATAGATGGAATGAAATGATACACAGTCACCTGTAAAGTAATGACCTCTGATTTGTGAGAAGAGTCAACAAGGATTCAGCATCTAAAAAATAAATGAGAAGAAAATGTGTGGTTGCCTGTGTTCACATGTGTCTGTGCGTGTATATGTGCATCTCTGGAACTAAACAAGAGCAGCAGCAAACAAACTGAGATAATAAATATTCTAAGTCTGGTATCAGGCAATCTAAGCAGCAGATCATTCCCAAGACAGCCTTTTTATGATTACTAGAAGACAATGTATTCTTGAATATTTGCCTCATCATTTTTCTTTGCATGCAGCAATTTTTTATAGAAGGATAATTTTCACAGTTATATTTAGTTATTTAAAGATGCTGAGATAAGCAGTTCATGATGGAAACTTGATGCTCAAAGATCACAGCGGTTCTCTTGTGATTTGCGCAAGATTTATAAATGTTAAAGCTACTCAATATAATAGTTAGATATAGCACAAGCAACTGCCTACTAGGTGTAAACATAAGTTTCATATTTGTAATTGTAGCATACAACTGTCACAAGTTGTCAAATACCCTTAGACACTAAAGCAATATCTTTGGAAATACATATTACAGAGCACTAAAACGAGATTTCTAAGTGTTCTGGCTGACCACTGTCTTCCTCTTATTGCATCATGAAACTACACAACAGTACTCTCAGAACCGACAAACAATAGAACAGCTGCTGTTCTTTGTGTTGTTAAGTGCCAATATGCCAAAAAGTGCACACAGTGAAAACTAAAGCAATAGTAAATTAATTTTTGTGCTAAAGAGGAAGCAAAAATTTCAATTATTCAACAACTTGTATAATGAAAAAATAAGTCAATTCAACATCAATTTGACCTCAAATGCAAGCTTCTTTCTTTTTAGTGATCTTAGAGACCATTTCAAATCCATTTAACAAAGACCATCACCTAGGTACTCAGAGAAAAATCAAAAGATTTAAAAAATTTATAGACTTGGAAAAAAATTGAATTTAACATATATTCAATCCTCTTTTAAAAAAAATTATTAAATGGCTTTAGCAATTTGTTTTTAATTAATCTTTTTATTTTCCCTTCAAACAGTATTTCCTTTCAGTGAATGCAAGTCTTCAGATTCAAGTTTTATTTTCAGAAATGAGAAGCTATTGCTTAAAAACAATTTGGGATAGAGTACTTTTAGCATACCTTTTGCTGTAAAAAACACAAAATGTGATTAAGTGTCTTTGCTTGTCCTCACTGAGAAAATGGGAACCTCTCTAAAACTAAGAACAGCTCCACCCAAAGAGATATATACCTTCAGTTCTTCTTATGGACTCAGCCCTTGTCTTAAACTGTGATGAAAGAAAGCACTATACATGCAACCCCTTATTATCTAGTCAGCTTACCATAATGAATATTGTATATACATCATGAAAGTCAACTTGGTTTTACTAGTATAGCTGTATTAGTATAACACACGAATAGTTATGATGAGATTTCAAACACACGTTTTCAATTATCCAACTAGCCATAACACTCTAAGATCCACTACCTGCCCTCCTGTATCTTCCTCTGGTTTTTTTAGTGAATGGATTGATGCTAGAAGCATCTACCTTTAAAACAGGAGGAAAGGGGATAAGCCACTTCAGTGAAAATTTTTGGAATTTATTTTAAAATCTAACTAGTGATGATGAAGAGTCATTAAAACGGATATACTTTGCACTGAATCAACTATGCTGAAAACATCTACCAAGAGGGAGTAAGGGATAGAGCAGCAGTTAACCAGAAAAATAGGAGAAGGTCTAAATTGTTCATTGGTAACAACTGGATTTGTAAGAGTATATCTGTGAAAGCCTTAATGAAAGGAAGACTAATAGCCAACAACTTCAAAGCTAGAAGGTTCCTTTGTTAAATGAAGGGTCAGCCTTATCAGACCCAATTGTTTCAGCTAATTAAATACAAACTAGCAGTCCTAGATTTGCCTTATTTCCAACAGAAAGAATTGGGTGCATCTATTTTATGCTAAAAATACTTTATTTTAGGCTTTTACATGTTTATTAATTTCTTATATGGAATGCCTTAACAGCTTAAATTCAAAAGTTAACTTTTAATTCCCAAATTTGAGCATAAATATTAGCCAAAGTGATCCTATCTAGATTTAAAAGAAATGTAAATTTCACTTCAGAAAGACTTAGCTTCCCAAGTTAATTGTGTGTGCATGGAACTTGAAATTCTGAGAAAAAAAAGTGTTTATATATCTTGAGGTTCTACTGAAGTAGGAACCTTATTGTCTCTCCAATACACTGAAATAAAATAATAGAATCATTAGTATGGCATGAATCTGTAACTTATAGAAAGAAATTTATCCTAATGAGGTCTTTTGGAACAAAAGTGTTAAAAGTATGAATCCATAGAAACTGCTGCATTATCTGTTTTGCATTGCAGATCTTGAAGGGATCAGTGAGTAACAAATCTTCAAGTTTATCAAACAAAAGCAAAATAAATCCCTAAGTAACATCAGCCTCCTCAATCCCCCAAGGCTTATCTTTATTCCTTAAAGGAATTCCAATCCTGAGCTGAGTGAAAAATGTGAACATCACAAGCTTGCATCCACTGTTTCTCCACTAACAACTAGATAGGGGCAGTCAGTGTAGAACCTTTTGCTACAGGTATTTCAGAGAATCACAGAATACTTTATATTGGAAAAGATCCTTAAGATCATTGAATCATTAAACTCTACTTGTCTTCTGCTTTTGCCACCTATAATTTTCCAGCCCATGAAGTCAGTCATTATTTTAAAAATCTTCATTAGCATGCAACAGCTTCCACAACAAGGTAAGTACTCAGGCTGCCCTAGGAAAATCAGTGTAAAACTTGAGAATGTTGAACAATTTTTGCTATTTCTTTAGCTTTTTCTTAATAATGAGGGTTTTTTTCTTATGGCCTAACCTTTTCATCTTCAAATATTGTGTCCTAGAATAAATGTAGGTGATACAAATATGAGAAATATATGTGAATTATTTGACCATTGCACGATTAATGACAAAGTGATAGATACAGATTATGTCCCTAAGGAAACTGACAAAGACTTATATCACATTTGAGAAAACACTGCTTCACCAGATATGTTAACTACAATCCTCCTGAGATTTATATGAAAGAATGGGGTTTACATGTAACATAGGATTGCACAATTGTAGTAATAAGATGCTGATATTTTTGTTGTTGTTTTGTAAAATTATTGAATCAAGCCCCACTGGGAATCAAGTTAAAAAGACATTTTTTTTTTAAAAAATAATACAGACAGATCTACTTAGCCCTC
>VXAU01002770.1:94903-108953 GCA_013399695.1 Formicarius rufipectus
AAAAAAAAAAAAAAAAGGCTATCAGCTTTCATATTTTCGAATTACTAATAATTTTGAAATCTACTTTTAATAACTTATAGAATCATCTTGCTATTAGCAAAAGAAAAAAATTACAGGAAAGTATGTTAATGGAAACACTCAGGGAAGGTCTCTAGATGTGTCATGTGGTTCAAATAAAAGCAAGATGTTCAGCTATTCCTTTTCACATTGAGTTTATTAAGTGCTTCGCAAATTTGTGTGAGAAATATGATCAGGGTAGACTACATTATGTCTGGTTTTTATTAATTCAACACTCTGATTTTCCCTCCCCCAAGGAACCAAACTCCTAGGTTGTCCTCTCAAGCCCAGGTTGACAGTCTGAGAAATGCCTCCCTGATGCTTTTTATACGCCTGTAGGAAACTGAGAAAAAGGAGACTCAGAAAGATTCTGCTTAAGTTCTGTAGGTAGTTAAGAACCTGACCAAGCATCCCAATGGAAGTACAGACAGATGAATCTGCTGTTCTACACAGTAAAATCAGCAAGTGAATCAGTCAGAAACCAGGAGGCCATGAGAGACACTGAATGTGCACAAGTCAAACTGATAGTTGTATAGCCTTGAGCATAAACAAGAGAGATGAATTTTTTCTGTCAGCATTGTATTCTTTGGGAGTAGCATAGACTGCCTCTGGTTTTCAGAAGGAGATAACATTTTTCTTTCCACAGCTGCTACTTCTATTATTGATTAAAAATAACACTTATTTTCAGAATCAAGAACTGATTAAGGTTTTACTGTTCTGTAGTGGTTCACTTGCAGCAAGCAATGATATTTTTAAGTGACTTGAAGACTCACAGGACCACTGAATGCCTGTTTTTTCCTTATACTCACTACAGTTAAAAACAGAATTTGATTATTTTATTTTTCTGGATTTCAGTTACTTGGAATTGCTTTATTTTTTCTCTTCAACCAAGCCTGTACTTCATTAAAATAGATTGTCTCTTTTGTTGTTGCTCTTCTTGTTTTTAATAGGAGTAAAACAATTTCTTTTTTATTTCAGGATTTTATTTTTTTTCTCTAAACCATTTTGTCCAGCCCGATGTGCTCAAGATGTTCAGATTCCCTTTCCTCTGCCCACTGTTACATGCAGCTGAATTTGGGCATGTGATGTTAAATCTTACAAAAGTTACCTTCCTAGTTGGTTTCAATTTCACTGAGTTTTAAAGGGATGTATATTAAAAATAATGACTTCACCATTTCCCTTGATACAATTGCTAACAATGCAACAGTTGAACTGCTGATTTTAACTAGTATAACTCCTTGATGTTTTCCATTTCTAATTTGTGAAACAAGCATAACAGATTTCAAACCACTTATTTAACACTTTTGCAGAAAGCCATTTCAAAGCATATTACCTTGCACGGTTATAGTAGTATTTTCTTAGAAAAAAATAATTAATTAGACAAAACATTTATAAAAATAAAAACATTTATTAAAATAATTAAAGAATTAATTATTCCAAATTCTATGCCACAGCTGTACAGTTGAATAGATTTTCATACAGAATGAGCAGCAAAGAAAGCAATAATTTTGTACATTATGATCTGAACTACATTAACATTATGTTCATTGAATGTTTTCAAAACTAGTAACACTGGCAAAACTTGTGATCAAGTATTTCTAACATTTGGCTCAAACTCTGTGTTCATACCTAACAGGAAAAAAAGTGTCAGTAGTTTAGGACAACAGTCTGTGTAATTTATTGATTGGGGAATGACAAAGTGAGAGTTTTTATTTTGTGCTTTAATATATCTGGTGGTTGCAACTCTTGAGAAAACTCTAATACATGGTCAGTGAAGAGAAAAACAGACTATCACTGGTTCAACAAAATACCTGCTGCTGTCCACAAAGATATCTTCTAATATTCATCTTATTTTATACATACCAGAATAACCCAGAAATCAAAAAATCTTTACATCACCCCCTCTAATCCTTACCTGATTGTATCAAAACATATCTTTATAACAGTAAGGGCAGAACATATTTGAAAGGTTCAGAAGCTTTCACACAATAGTGATCCAGAACAGAATTTTTTCAGACTACTAACTGAAACAGAAATTGATTGGATCATCATATAAGTTATTAGAATTTAGGTTGTGTAAAACCACATATAAGAACAGCAAAATCTGGTTCACACTTAGGTTCTTTTTGGCCTAGTGTTATATCTTCAACAGCAGCCAGTTGTTCTAGTCTCCTCATCAACCCATGTGAACTTATTCTGGTGTTGATGACTTTTAGACAGGTATCACACGTATCTGTTATTTGTTGATTATTGTTTTTGGGTCTTTTTTTACTTGCTTGTTGGAACTCGGTTCTTATTAATTTCATTTGATGGTCCATGGATTCTGTACTGGGTGGATTTTTACACTTCAACATCTGCACTGAAATGCACTGACATTCACTATTTGAATTTATGCATTACTTGGAACTTGAGCCATTTTTCTTGTGTTACTGATACTATTTTATGTTTGTGTGTGCCTACCTATGTGGACATTACAATAGTGCTGATAAACCTTTTCTTAAAAGGAACTTCTGTTTTTTTTTCTTTAACTGAAAAAGAAATTTAGGAAGTTAACCTCAACTGCAAAGATCTTCATTAAGATCTGTGTAAATTAGATGCATACAGTGTGGAACCACCCTTAACACTGCCTTGAAGAAATTATTAACTTCACTAACACCAGTATCTAAATACATTCACATTATGGAGTGTCAGCAGTGAAATTGTCATTTACAAATGATATTTTCTAGATTCTGGATATGTGCTGTCTCTTTTAATTATAAGATATCAGGAAGGGGCTGATTAGGGTTAAGCACATATTTAGAACTTTCAGATACAGCTTTGTAGCTTCTTGTTTACTAAGGCCACAGGTTATCCTGAGTGAAATATGTGTTCTTGCATTTTGGGATAATCATGTCTTCTAATAAACTTAACCAGACACTTCTGATGTTCTTTACACTTTTCACCTCCACAATCTAACATAAATCCAGTTTTCATTGTACAATAATTTATTTCTCTTGTTTGTGCTGAGAATTTCATCTCTCATAGTTTTTCGTGTCCCTAATTTCATGCATTATAACATTAAAGCATATTGCATGTTTATCCTCTGTTCAATTTATGATTTTATAAAACTCTTTCAGATGACAGATCACATACTGCATACTATATTTGAGATGCAGCTCTTTCATGCATCTCTACAGTAAAAATTAATCAAAAAGGAGAGGGCATCAAAAAATCACAGAATAGGCTGAGTTGGAAGGAACCCACAAGATTTATTGACTCCAATTCCTAGCCCTGCACAAGACCACCCCCAAGAGTCACACCATATACCTAAGAGTATTGTCCAAATGCTGTGACATCTTCCCTGGGGAATCTGTTCCAGTACCCAAACCACCCTTGGGGTGAAAAACCATTTTCTAATATCACACCTAAACCTCCCCTGACACAACTTCAGGACATTCCCTCGGATTCTGTCACTGGTGACCACAGAGAAGAGGTCAGTGACTGTCTCTCCTCTTTCCCTCATGAGGAAGTTGTAACTGCAAGAAGGTCTCCCATCAGTCTCCTCTTCCGCAGCCTGAATAGACCAAGCTTCCTCAGCCACTCCTCATACAGCTTCCCCTCAAGGACCTTCACCATCTCTGTTGCCCTCCTTTGTACACCCTCTAATAATAGAATATCTTTCTTATATTGCAGTGCCCAAAACTGCACACAATATTCAAGGTGAGGTTCCCCCAGTGCAGAGCAGAGAGGGACAATCCCCTCCCTCAACCAGCTGGTGACGCTGTGCCTGATGTCCCCCAGGACATGGTTGGCCCTCCTGGCTGCCAGTGCACTACTGACTCATGTTCAGCTTTCTCCTGACTAGGGCCCCCAGGTATCTTTCCATGACACTGCTTTCCAGTATTTCATTACCCAATCTGGATGAACGTCCTGGGTTGTCTCATCCTAGGTGCAGAATCTGGCATTTTCCCTTCTCTTGTTGAACTTCCTATGGTTGGTGATTGCCGAGTCCTCTAACTTGTTGAGGTCTCCCTGCAGGGCCCCCCTGCCTTCAAGAGAGTCAACAGCTTCTCTGAGATTTGAGTCATTTTCAAACTTGCTTAGGATCCCTTCCAGTCCTGTGTCCAAGTCATTTATGAAGATGTTAAAGCACACAGGGCCAAAGATGGAACTGCTGTGGAACTCCACTGATGACAGGTCATCAGTCTGATGTTACCCCTTTCACTATTACCCTCTGTGTCTCACCCATGAGCCAATTGCTCATACACAGCATAATGTGTTTATCCATCTGTGTTCTGGACATTTTGGCCAGAAGGACCCAGTGAGGGACAGTATAGAAAACTTTGCTAAAAAAAAAAACAANAAAAAAAAAAAAAAAAAAAAAAAAAAAAAAAAAAAAAAAAAAAAAAAAAAAAAAAAAAAAAAAACACCAAAAAAACAACATAATTACATAAAATTGCTTTCCTTGATCAGCTAGGTATGTTACCTTGTCAAAAAAGGAAATCAGGTTTGATAATCAGGGTTTTCCTCTTGTGAAGATGTGCTGGCTGTGACTGATGATAATCTAGTTTAGCTTGTCATAAAATATTAATATATTTTTAATAAATAGTTACTGATTTAATTTTATTATTTCAAGATTATATGTATTAGTTTTTCACTATATTTTTAAAGAACAGTCAAAAACACTCCAAATTTTTAAGATATTCTGAAACTGTTTACACCTATCTCTTACAAATGAAAATCAGAGTGTTGTGACTGGAGCACTTAGAAGACTGAAAAATCAGTTCAGTCTCAAACTGTTAAAACAACACTTTATTAGATTGACATTAATTAACATCACACATTGACAATAATTGGTTATTACACATTAACAGTAATTGGTTAATGCACATTGTCAGTCATTATCACTGCATACTAAAAACAATCCTGCCTTAACAATCACAGTACACTACTTGTGAAAATGCAAAATCATAAAGCTAGTGCTGTGTAGCCAGCACTAATGGCTGCAGTCTGTGATGTTCTTATTCACTAAGCTCAATGTGTACTCTTCCTGAGGTCCTCTCTCTGCTTCCACCTTCCCATATCCTAATTCAGGGTTTTGTCCTTTTGTAAGAAGGTTGAGTATTTAGGCTGTCTGCATCTCTTAGTTTCCACCCTGGGGCTACATAGATGATGCGTGGCGGAGCATCACTTTCACAGGATACAGCATGTGTCTCATACTCCTGTGTGGCGTTCCCCATTCCTCTCTTTTTCTCCCTCCTATCCACCCTTGCTTGTCTACTAGGTTTTTTTTTAAAAACAGAATCAGTCCTTATCCAGCACTTCACTGTGTACACAAAACCTCAAGAGGTCTTTAGTCCAACCTGCTGAAAGAAGGATCAGATCTGAGTTTGTGCCAGAATGCTCAGAGCTGTGTTTAGGCGTCGTGTTCTTGTAGACCTGCAAAGACTGATGTAACACAACCTCCCTGGGCAATCTGCACCACTGCTCAACCAAGGGGAAAAACACTTGACCAGCATGGAATTGTTTAAGTTACCAGGGGCTGTGTTCTCTCAGCCTAAGCTCACACTTGCAAGACCATGAGAAAATTGCCCAGGGTAACAAGAGCTCCTTGCTTCCAAGTTCATAAAGCCAGTTCCCATAACAAATGGGTAACAAAAGGCCACGGCTGGGCCTTGTGTTGTTGAGCACAGACAGTATGAGGCCTGTGGCCTGTATTAATTTTTTGGGCCACTGCATGCGGAAGTGCTTCTCCAATTATGCAATAACAGTGTCTTAATGTTTAGGTTTAAAACAAGCTGAACACAAAATCTGTTTACTCTGCTTCATCTTTCATGGGTAAAACAAGCCTCCATATATGGCTACATAAATGTATTTATTGTTATCCTGAATTGCTTTGTATCATTGCTAAATTATGTCATCTATTTAATTAATTTTCAAAGTAGTTTGAAAATATGTGGAACAGCGTAAGCATCAGTATAGAACCCTTCACATCTTCATACTAAATTATTTTTTTCAGATTTCATAAAAATGATTTTCTGTGAGTCTAAGTATACTGTAGCAATCTGATGACAGGTAACTATGTTTACACCAAAACATCAAGTTTGTTATGCTTCAAACAACTATCTCTGAAATTGCCATTAATGTTATTTCGTGTTGAATATTCCCCCACTTCATTCTACTGTGCAGATTTGTGTACTAGCAGAAATGCTGTTCTCATTGTAGATCCTTAATTCAAGTTGTCACCAAGTATACTGTTTTCAGATTATCAAAGTGTGTTCTAGTTTAACAGAAAAAAAATAACAGAATATTGTCAATACTACATCAGAATTTTCAAGCCTTATACTCTGTGTTAATAACACAAAAACTAGGGAATTTGATGATGAAGAAACAGTACTAGTCATCCCAAAACAGGCAGTTATGAGAAACAAATCTTTTGTTGGTTAGATCTATCATATAGATTTGGGTATTTTTGCCTGTTTTTCTCCCCACATATTTATTTACACTTTTCTTCATTAGAACTTTTCAGAGAATTGAATTACATGGGAAAGGCTGAATCATGTTCATGGGACTAAAAGATATTTTCTAGCTACATTATTTCAGATGGATGTTTTTCATTCATTGTGTTGCATTTCTTTGAAATGCCTTCCTTTTTTTACAATTTTTTTCCCCATTAAAAATTTTTGTTACTAATCTGGGGTTTGAGAGTTTGATTTTAATTTTTTTCTTAGACATCTTAAATTTATTTTAGTTAAGAGTATGCATGTTTTCTAGTTTAGCTTTAATTAAAAACTTAGATTAATTTCTGAAGTCTGTGTCCTAAATCTAGAGGTGAAGACTTCTCCTTAGCAAGGATCGACGTCCCTGTTCATTTGTGATTATTCAGATTGTAGTGAGAAGAATGAAGGGGAGAAAAACTGTACAATTAAACACTAAAATTTGGGATCAGAGACACTGCTCTCTGTTCCATCGGTTCCATGATGCAGAATTAATCTCACGTAATTTTGAAAGGCATTATTGTATCATGAACAGTCTATGACAATAAAGCAATTAGAATGCACTTTCGTTAATAAACAAACACATACTTCCAGATAAGCTGAACTGAGCCTTAAAGTTATAAAAAAATCCCAAGATGATTATCTCAAGTATAGATATGAACACTATAATCATCTACATTCAGATGTATTTCATCATATTAACAATTATTTTCCTAAATATTCACGGTGGGTTGACCCTGATCAGCTGCCCTTCTGTTATCCCTTTTCAACAAGACAAAAAAGGAGAAAATAAAATTTAAAAAATACTTTTAAGATTCAAATTGAACCTTACATTTCATCTATAGATTGACTTTTTAACTATTAAGTGCTGTGTTTTTACTAGATCTTCATAGCTTCCCTTTCCCTAAGTATCTCACTCTATATCTGCGTAGTTCTTTTTGTGAGTTATTATGTTTTATCTTTCTGCATTTTTGTAATCGAATTTGGAAGAAGACAAAAAGTTAAGATGATACATGTGGCAGACATATATGCTGGTATGTACCTATCAATAAAAAAACCTGAGATCTAGAGTTTCTTACATCTCTTAGCAGGACATTGGTTACTAATAGCACTAAAATATAAGACAAGAATTCAAGTGTTTGTTTTTTTTTCTTTTTTCGGGAAAAGGAGAGTCACTTTATTGTTTTGTTGGTTTGTTTTTTTTTAAATCTCTGATACTTAATCTTTTATTGCTTCTTTAAGTCTATTTTGTTATCCATCTGAATATCATAATGAAGAAAACTCAGAGTGTAATGTCAATAAAGAAATTCCAGGTGATCTAAGGAATATATTTTCTCCCAATTACTTTTTTTTTTCTCCCCACCAAAAAAAGAGTATTTTGTTTCATACTTATGTAATGCTTATTCTTTCACAGAGTTCAATTTGATTCTATTAGGGATATGTCCCAGCATATGTGACAAAGTATGAATGTCAATTTAATATTTCTGGTATTAAAATAACACATCCAGAGCAGCATTTCAGTTGGAGATCAGATGAAATTCAGTCTGGTTAGGAAATGTATTCCCTTTGATGAAAAAAAAACAACAAATCAAACTTTCTATTACATTTAATTATCCTTTTGTTTCCTGAAATAGACACTGTTAAGTGGATTAAGGTTTGAAAAAGAAATCCAAGGATGAAAGTATTACATAAACTATAATCAGAGTGAGTTAGTGTATCCTTCTGTGTTGGCATATCATAGTTTGTATCAATTCTGAACATTTTCTTAGAGGCAGGTTACACTAAAAAGTACAATTTGTCTAACCATTGTGTTCTAATTCCAAAATCTAAATTACTATGGTTTCCTAGTATTAATATAACATTTAATATATTGATAATTATTGACTGTTAAGATGATATGCTGTTTTCTAGATGTTCACTTTGTAACTGTTTTCTTAATGGCTACCTTTTTTTTTTTCCAGTTATATATCCATTTGTTTATTCATTCTGAAAAAAATTAAATAGCTGAAAATAACAATACAAATCATACAGAGATCTACATAAATTTGGGTGGACTAAACAATAAAATATTTGCTTTTTTTCCTCTGTAGTAATAAGGAAAAAAATATAAAGAAATTTCATAAAACAAAGTTTTACCTCAGAACACTGTTTTAATTTTGATGGAAATTCAATTAGGATCTCTAAGGCTTTATGTGCCTATCATACTTTAGACTGTGCATTTAAGCTATCAGAATATCCTCAGCTAGTAAAATTCTGTTGTTCCTTATGCCAGCAAATTCCTCTTTTAAGCTCAACTGCGCAACTCAGATAAGACTTCACCACCAAATCATTAAAGTCTTACATGGTATAGCAGATGTCAGCTTTAGCCCAACTTTTTTTTCCCAAAGTAATCAAATTACTTGATACTTTACTTAACATAAAGAAAACAATGAGTTCAATATTGAGATACTCTTTGCACTAGAAGATAAAGATCTGATCTCTAAGTGTAACTCTGAAGACATTAAAAACATCATCTTTTATCTCTAACCAGTTCAAGGAAATCTGTCATTTGACTTTGTCTACTATCAAGGAGTTACTCAAGATCAGATGTCTCACAAAAACACTGCCTCATTATGTCCATTGTAAATGCAAAGTTCAAAATG
Organism: Formicarius rufipectus; assembly: GCA_013399695.1. Lineage (NCBI taxonomy): Eukaryota > Metazoa > Chordata > Aves > Passeriformes > Formicariidae > Formicarius > Formicarius rufipectus. Next base: position 104,079 of record VXAU01002770.1, read on the forward strand.
AAGCCTCAAAATGGGGACCCAAAAGCCCCAGTTTACTCTTTCACTTTCAGCAACAAACTGCACTGTTTACCATACTTGTGTAGCTTCACCAGAAGGGGTAAGTGCACCACTAAAATGAATGGCAATAATCACTGTAAAAGTGTGTTGAGAGGAGGGATCTGTGGATCAAAGCCCAGGTTGCCATACCAAGGTGCATTTGCACTATTTGTATCTTTAGTATTGGGTTCTGAGGTTAAGTGATCCTCCAAAATCAAAGATACACCACAGACATCCACCTTCAAAGGCTGCTTCAGTCTGTGAATACTAGTCTTATCCTAGTACCTATATAGTGACTACTCGGCAACGGTTATAATGCTTAAAAAACCCCTAGTTCTCCCCACTCGGTATCTGGAGAAATTGCATTTATAATCTGAGTTTAGAAATTTCATTTCCCATGTGCATTGTAAATATCAGGAGTGTCAGTAATATGCTTGACACACTAAAATAGTTATTTCTCTAAATTACTTTCTTCTACTAAAAAAAAAAAAAAAAAAGGAAATTTTTGTAATTAATTACTNTAATCTGAGTTTAGAAATTTCATTTCCCATGTGCATTGTAAATATCAGGAGTGTCAGTAATATGCTTGACACACTAAAATAGTTATTTCTCTAAATTACTTTCTTCTACTAAAAAAAAAATAAATAAATAAGGACATTTCTGTAATTAATTACTATGCTCTCAACTCTGATAACAAATAGCAGGTGTTGTTACCTTTACTGTACTTTGACACTGTCAGACTGGAAAGAATTTTGTATAAAGCAGTACATTTACCTTTATGTAGTGGTGGTAGTACATTATCTTTCAGTGTCCACTTAATTTTTAGTAGCTGCACGGAAGGATAATGGGAAATTCAAGTGTGTTTTCTTGCATGCAGTGATTCAGAAGGTAAGATTTGAGTCTTCATATGAATTACACAGGGAAATTACTGAGAGACATGCTGGAAAGATGATCTGAAAGTAATTTGGTGAAAAATTATGTCAGATATTAAAATTAAAAACAAAAAAAACAAAAACAAAAAAAAAGGCAAACAAACAAACAAAAACCAAAGCAACAAAGAAGCACCCTGAACTGAAATAAAAAAATAAACAAGGTTTCTTTGTATAAGATAAACAGACAAATGAAGATGTGGTATCATGGATGTGAAGCATTTTACTGTGTTTTGGTAGCAAGGATTTTACCATAAGTAAGAAAAATAAAACAAAACCCACTTCTGCTTTTGTCTTACATGTGGGAACCAGAGATCAGAGCTTTATTTTACTTATACTATTTATAGTTATTTCCCTTTAGCATTTGTTCTGCTTCAGTTCTGTTCATCTGTCTCTGATACATTTCAATAAAATTAAATAATGGCTCTGGTTTGTCTTTGAGTCCTGTTAAGAATCACATGCCTTGGTTTTTATAGCTCTTAATATATGTCAAACAGATTACTACTGAAACAAAGGATATAGCAGATTATATAACGAAGGTTATAACAAAGAAACAGTGAAGTAATAAGGATGTTCATAATAAAAAATAACTTTTAAACATTTTAATATAAATCTGAAAGTAGCCAAAACCAGATACCACTGGATATGTGAAAGAAACCTTGCAGTAAGTGTAGTGAGTTCAGCTATTCTCCTTGATTCCAGTGGACCAGGATCTATCCTTGGTCACGAAACCAAGCACTGTGTGCTGGCTTGCATCCAGACTGCTCAATATGAGTTGCATGAGGATGAAAACAGTACACTCATGTTGTGTGCCATTTAGGTCCCCTATGATGTCTCTGCAAGCCAGTTGCATATCTTTTTATTTCCAACAAATGTGATACAATGAGACAGCTGTGCTGCAAATCACCAAAGTGCATGTTTTATCTCATTTTGTTTTAGATTTGTCTCATGGTGTGGCAGAGGGAACAAAACTTTGGGCAGTCTCATGGTTTTGCTGTCCTTTATGAAAAGACTTTGAAGATCAAGTCCAGCCATTAACATAGCACTAAACCACTTCTGTATAGCACCACAGACACAGATATTGTAAACCTTTCCAGGGATGGTTTCTGAACCAATTCCCTGGGAAGCCCTGGCCACCCTTTCCTAATATGTATCCTAATATCCAATCCAAACCTCCCCAGGTGCAACTTGAATCCATTTCCGGTTTTATCTCTTGTTACTTGTAAAATTGACTACATTTTGCTACAATATCCTTTCAGGGATTTGAAGAAAATTAAAAGGTTCCCTCACTGAGTCTCCTTTTCTTCAAGTTCAACAACCCTATCTTCCTCAAACACTTGTCATCAGACTTGTGTTCCAGACTCTTCACCAGCTCAGTTTCCCTTCTCTGCCCATCCTCCAGTGTCTTTGTTGTAGTGAGGGGCCCAAAACTGAACGCAGGATTTGAGGTGTGGCCTCACCAGTGATGAGTACAGGGAGGTGATTGCTGCCCTAGGCCTGCTGGCCACGCTACTTCTGATACAAACCAGGATACCATTGGCCTTTTTGGGCATTTGGGCATTCTCTAGTTCAGTTTCAGTGGCTGTTGATCGGTACCCCCAGGTCTTTTTCTATTGGGCAGCTTCCTCAAGTCTGTAGCATTTAACACAGTTGTTGTGACCCATTACAGTCATAGATAAAGTGGACTTGACTTTGGGAAAATCAGTTTAATTTATGCTAATTAAAATAAAGTTAAAATGTGAGAAGCAGAGTCAAAAAGTAAAATTCCTTCTCTCCATCCCACTTCTTCCCAGGCTTAGCTTCATTCCTTTGTTTCCAGTCCCTCTACCTCCTTCCCCTATCCCTGAGTAGTGCAGGGAGCTTCAGAGTGGGGGTTGCAGTCATTTCATAAAAATTTCTCTCTGCCACTCCTTCCTCTCCACACTTTTCCCTTACTCCAGAGCAGGTCCTTCTCATGGACTACAGTCCTTCAGGATAAACAGGTTCAAGAGTGGGCTTCCCACCATAGGCCATAGTTCCTGCCAGGAAATCTTTTTTCATCTCTGATTCTCCATGAGCTTCAGCTTATCCAGCTGCCCTTCTGTGGTCTCCACGGGTTGCAGAGAAATGCCTTTTCCATCCTGGTCTCTCTGACAGGCTGCAGAGTAATCTCTGCTCTTGTTCATGGTCCACCTCCTCCCTCTCCCTTTTCTCTGAACTTGTCTGCAGAGCTGTTTCCCATACTTTTTTCACCACACTACTCACTGTTTGGGCAGTATTTTGCCCTTTCTTAACTTCATTTTCACAAAGCAAAAACATCTTGCCTGAGGGAACAATCTGTGCCCTGGTCCATGGAAGTTGGCTAGAACTCTCTTTGTCCATCATGGGGCAGACCCGGCTTCTTCTCACAGAGGTAACCATAACCAAAACCTCGCCATGTAAATTCGGCACGTCACATCACATCAGTGTTACATCTTCATACACCATGTTCCACACTAGAATAGGAAAGTGAGTACATTTAGGAAGGCTGTGTAAGCTATGTGATAAACATGAGCCAGAGGGAAGAGCAAGAGCTTTCATCTACAGTTCAAAATGTAATGCTGAATATGAGACCAATGTACAGAAGGTTTTGTGACAAAAGGTCTCACTGTTTCCCTAACCCACTGATGGAATCGTAGATACTGAGTTGTAGTTTAGGCACTCTGGTTTGCCTTATCCAGTGAAGATCATTATTTAGCCCATCCTTTTGTTCTAATATATACAGGCAGATAAATGACAGTGTTCCCATGTTAAAGACCAAAGTGCATCATGTCTAGGTACATTTTTGTATGGTTTATTGAAGGTCTAGAAGCTTGATTTTATCAACTTTTTTTTTTTTNAGATTTGTCTCATGGTGTGGCAGAGGGAACAAAACTTTGGGCAGTCTCATGGTTTTGCTGTCCTTTATGAAAAGACTTTGAAGATCATCAAGTCCAGCCATTAACATAGCACTAAACCACTTCTGTATAGCACCACAGACACAGATATTGTAAACCTTTCCAGGGATGGTTTCTGAACCAATTCCCTGGGAAGCCCTGGCCACCCTTTCCTAATATGTATCCTAATATCCAATCCAAACCTCCCCAGGTGCAACTTGAATCCATTTCCGGTTTTATCTCTTGTTACTTGTAAAATTGACTACATTTTGCTACAATATCCTTTCAGGGATTTGAAGAAAATTAAAAGGTTCCCTCACTGAGTCTCCTTTTCTTCAAGTTCAACAACCCTATCTTCCTCAAACGCTTGTCATCAGACTTGTGTTCCAGACCCTTCACCAGCTCAGTTTCCCTTCTCTGCCCATCCTCCAGTGTCTTTGTTGTAGTGAGGGGCCCAAAAATCTTTTCCTTGGAAAAGATTCAGCCAGAGTCAACAGAGTCAATAGGCCAAACTGGTCTCATATCTAAGTACTGATGGCCAGAGTTATGTATAAGGGAGACAATTCCTAATAAAGAAATTCTGAAAAGGCAATTTCTATGTTATAAGGGGGACTATGAGTAGGACAATTATCTTGAATTGTGAATTATTGTTTCTAGTCCTGTGAGTGGGGCTGAATAAAGATGATTTTCATTTTCATAATTTCTAACTGTAAAGGTAATAAATTGGTGTCTTGAAAAAAAATTGCATATTACTACAGTTCTGTGTACTAAAACAAGTTTGAATGTTGTTCTTTTAAGGGTGAGGGATGATTCAAAGATGAATAATTTGATGAATAATTTAAACATTTCACTCTTGAAGTAAATCATTTTAGGATGACAGAACAGAAACATTTAATTAAGATGAAACAAATATCTGCATGATTTGTACTTCATACTTGGTTCTTCCTAAATTGTATCATTAAACCATTGCATTGTTTCACTTCTGTCACTTTTAAAGTCTTACAAAGGTACTTTTT
>VXAU01002770.1:133932-146194 GCA_013399695.1 Formicarius rufipectus
AAACCAAAACCCCACAACCAAAAAAAAAAAAAAAAAAAAAAAAAGGTGAGACCATAAAGGCTGACTTCTGACCTCCTGACCTCCTGGTCATGCTAAAGGTCAAAAAGGAAATGCACAAGCAGTATAAACAAGAACAGATTCCCTAGAAAAAGTATAATGATACTGTCCAGTTTGTTAGGGATGGAGTCAAGAAGGCCAAGGGGTGGCTGAAACTGAACAAAAAATTACAAGGGCTTCTGTAGGTGTGTCAGAAAGAAATGGAAGGTCAAAGAAAGCATACTTCCCAGATGAGGAAGACTGGAAAACTTCTACCAAGGGATGAGGTGGATACTGAGGTACTCAACATTTCTGCTTCCTGTCCCTTCACTGACAATTTTTATTTACACAGCTGTCAAGCAGGTGAACTACAAGGCAGGGACTGGGAGATAAAAGTCTCTCCCACTATAAGAGAAGCTCAGGTTTTTGGCCACCTGAGGAACCCAAACATACATACGTCTATGGGACCTGATGAGATGCATTCCAGAGTCCAGAGGGAATTAGCTAATGTAGTTACCAAGCCACTCTCCATCATATTTGAAAAGTCATGGCAGTCAGATGAAGCCCCTGGGGAGTGGATAAAGGGAAGCATTATACCCATTTTAAATAAGGGTAGAAAGAAGAGTCCTGAAACTATCAGCATGTCAGCCTCACCTCTGTTCCTGGGAATATTATGAAATAGATCCTCCTAGAAGATATGCTAAGGCACATGAAGGACACGGAGGTGATTCAAGACGTTCTGGCTTCACTAAAGGCAAGTCCTGCCTGGCAACCTAGTGCCTTCTAGAGTGGGGAGATTATATCAGTGTATCCACTGGAAATAGGAAAGAGCTACAGATACCATCTATCCAGATTTCTCTAAAGCCTTTGGTATGGTCCCCCACAACATCTTTGTGGAGAAGTGGTATCCCTCAGGGGTCTATATTGGGACCAGTACAGTTCAATATGTTCATTAATGACATAGACAATGAGATCGAGTGTATTCTCTGCAAGTGTAGAGTCAACACCAAGCTGACTGGTATAGCTAACATGCCTGAGGGATGGACCTGGTGGATCTGGACAAGCTTGAGAAGTGGGTCCATGGGAATCTCATGATATTCAGCAAAGCCAAGATCAAGGCAATCCCTAGTATTAATACTGATGAATCGATGGAAGAGCAGCCTTGTTGGGAAAGACTTGGGAATGCTGGTGGAAGGACAAATGGGTTTCAGCTGTCAATCATATTGCCATAGAATCATTAAAGTTAGAAAAGACCTCCAAGATCACTGAGTCCAACCCTTGACTGAAAACCATTGTGTCAACTGAACCACAGCACTAAATGCCACATCTAGTTATTTCTTGAACACTCCCAGAGATGGTGACTTTCTCACCTCCCTGGATAGCCCATTCCAATGCCTGACTGTGGCAGGAGGTTTTACCTGGAATGCAGTAAAACAACTTGAACAATTCCCTATTTTCAAAGCTATCAGTGACAAATGAAGAAGGGGATATCATTATGCTTTTGGTACTGAATAACCCTGAAACCAGTCTGACATATTAATCCCAAATTTAAACATCCTGTTAATATGACAAAGATATGGTAGACCTGGTAAAATATCCTATTAAAGAAACAAGTAAATGATGGTACTGATAACTTAGTTAAGGCTGCTGAGCTGACTCAGGTGGTCTGGACATATATGTAGGTCAGTGACTTTATACTATAAAAGCCCAGTCCCAGATTTTGATGGCAGGATTTTCCAACATATCCTGTCTTGTTCATGTGTAGAGATTTTACCTTGAAGTAGCGGTGCCACTTGAGGTTAATCCTTGAGGCTGAGGAGTAAAAGACATTTGGCCATGATCATTCGTATCAGTCAGTAACATCAACCTCTACTACAATACAATTTCTTTAATGTAATTGCTTCAATATTGTTTCATAGTATTGTAATAGTTGTTATAGCTGCCATACTGTAAAAAAAAAAAAAATTCTGATTAACACCTTTTGTTTAATAGTTATAATAAATGCAATCATTCTGTAATAAATCCTATATATTTATATGTCTGATTTACCACCATCAATTCTGCAGTACACAGTTATGTAAAGGTTTAATTAACAATTATAGAATCCCTTAGTCATAAACCATTAATAAAATCTGGGGCTAAGATTGGATCCAGCCACACCTTGGTTCCTCTCTGAAAAGGAGTTCAGAAAACAAGGGGATCTTTTCTGCCCCTGATGATTCAACAGCAGGGCTTCTCTAATGACTTTTCTCTGAAGGTCCCACGCTGCCCATGATACTGACCAACCTCGCAGTGAAGAAATTCTTCCTGATGACCAGTGTGAACCTTCCATGGTGCAACTTGCGGCCATCTCCTCTTGCCCCATTGCTGGTTGCCTGTGAGAAGGAACCAACCTCCACCCTGCAACCTCCTTTCAGGTAGTTGTAAAGAGCAATGAGGTCTTCCCTGAGCTTCCATTTCTTAAGGCTAAACAGACAGTTCCTCAGCTGTTACTCATAGGACTTACTCTCTAGATCACTCACCAGCTTCATTCCCTCTGGACAAGCTCCAGCACCTCAAGGTGTTTCAAAGTACGCTTGCACCTCAGAAAGCCAGATGGTTGAGGGAAGTGATTCTCCATCTCTACATAATTCTCATGATACCTCACCTAGAGTACTGGGTCCAGTTTTAGAGTCACTAGAAAAATATGTTGCAGAGGGTCCAAAAGAGAGGCCTTATTGCTACCTTTTCATATTTTAATGGGGCTTATAGGAAAGAAAAAGCCAAACTTTTATCCTGGCCTTTTGGATGGAAAGGATGGATCACAGTTTTAAACTAAAAAAGACTAGATTCAGATTAAATGAAAGGAAGAAATTTTTTACAGTGGGGGACATTGGAACAGCTTGCTCAGAGAGGTAAATGCTGCATCACTAGAAACATTCAAGGTCTGGTTGGACTGGGATCTCAGCAACTTGATCAACTTGAAAATGTTCTGCTCGTTGCAAGGGGCTTAGACTAGATGACTTTTAAATGTCCCATTCAAACAAATCTATTCTATGACTCTGTAATTCTATCATTCTATGATTCTTTTTCCCTGTCATCTGATATTCATTGCAGTCTGTTATATATGAAGGTATTTACATTTCCTTCTCTTTTCTAAGTCTGTATTTGCAGTGCTCAGAAAAGAAAAATGCATAGAATTCAGGTGAGGGAGTAAAAGCAAGAGGGGTCAGACAAAATGCAATGGTGCTTTCATGACCTTTTGAAATCATGAGCATTCAGATGTTAGTAAATAGGGCTCAGCCAAACTTTGAAGTAAGAGTTAAAAAAACCCACAATTTCTTCAGTACTTTCAATCTATGTGCTGGCCATTTTAAAATGTGTGTAATGATTTGGGGCTTTTTTTTTTTTTTTTTTTTTTCAAAATGCGAAGACATTTATACTTGCTGAATTGCACATTACACAGTCATTTGGCAGCACCTCCTTTGATGACATCTTGCCTGGATATGCTCATTATCACCATAGTAACTGAACCCCTTCATTCAGCCAAGCCTACATGTGTCTTCCTTTTCTCTCATCCTTCATCTCACTTCTGAGTAAGAATTTATACGAAGAAGCTGTTATATTATAGGAACAATTACATGTTGTGTATTCAAAGTAACTGACATATTTTTACTCACTCTCTCAATTGAAGATAGGCTGATTTTTAGATTTTTACAAATGTATGATCAATAATCAGTTGTCTAATTGTTTACTAATATTTTGTGATTATTTTTAAACTGAAAGATATTGTTTGGCAGATTAGACAACAACATCTCCGGCAGACATTAACTGCATAAACAACTGAATTTGACAAAACAAGTGGACAGCAGAAATTATACTCCATTGGAAGTTGGGAACAGGTTGAGGTAAAGAGGAAGATATCTGTTAAATTACCAGTGAATTGCACAAAGAAGCTGGTGCAAATATTCATCTGAAATAATATTAATAACAACAAAAATATATTTTAAAGGTCACGAGCAATCAGACTTATTAATTCAAAGTGGAAATTTTGGAGATTTTTGATTACTTCAGTGTGAAGCATATGCATTTGCAACACTGGAAAAAATTGTATTTAAAAAATTAAAATTAAATTAAAAATATATTAATACAGTCATGGCATCTATATTTTTTTAAATGGTTAATCTTATTTCTTTAGATTGATAGTATTTCTTGTTTGCACTTCAGTCATCTGTAGAAAATTTAATCAAAGGAAAAGACATCAATATTCCTGGTTTTTGTTTTCTTAAAAAGTGAGATTCATTTTAGTACTACAGACATTTGAATTTAGTCTTCTGAATTTGGTAGTGTTTATGGAGATTTGCTGTGACACATCCACTATCTGTTATTCCCCAGGCACCTGTAATTAAAGAGTGGTGCCACCTGGAACTTGAACACATTGCCTGTGAGTTACTGCTTCTCATGCTTACTTTAATCATTGAGTCTATACAGACACTTTTCCCAGAAAAAATATTTGTAAGTTACTAGCAAACTTAAGAGCAGTTTGATTAAATAGATAAATATATCACAGAATCACAAAATAGGCTGAGTTGGAAAGGACACACAAGGATCATCAAGTCCAGCTCCTAGCCCTTCACAGGATAGCCCCATGAGTCACAACATGTGCCTGGGAATATTATCCAAACATTTCTTGAACTCTGTCAGGCTTGATGCTGTGACCATTTCCCTGTGGAGCCTGTTCCAGAGCCCAACCCCTCTCTGGGTGAAGAAGCTTTTTCTAGTATCAAACCTAAACCTCCTCTGTCACAACTTCAGGACATTCCCTTGGATCCTGTCATTGGTCACCACAGAAAAGAGATCTGTGCCTGCCCCTCCTCTTCCCCTCATGAGGAAGTTGTAACTGCAATGAGGTCTCCCCTCAGTCTCCTCTTCTCCAGGCTGAACAGACCAAGTGCGCTCAGCTACTCCTCGTACGGCTTCTCCTCAAGGGCCTTCACCATCTTTGGACACTCCCTAAGAGCTTAATATCATTTTTATATTGCAGTGCCCAAAACTGCACACAATATTCAAGGTGAGGCTTCCCCAGTGCAGAGCAGAGTGGGACAATCCCTTCCCTTAATCGGCTGGCGATGCTTTGCTTGATGTCCCCCAGGACATGGTTGGCCGTCCTGGCTGCCAGGGCACTGATGACTCAGATTCAGCTTGACATGGACTAGGACCCTCAGATTCCTCTCCATGGCACTGCTTTCCAGCATCTCATTCCCCAGTCTGGACAAACAGCCACGGTTTCTCCATCCCAGGTGCAGAATTCAGCACTTTCCCCTCTTGAACTTCTTCTGATTGACAATTGCCCAGCCCACTGATTTGTTGAGGTCTCCCTGCAGGGTCTCCCTGCCTTTGAGAGAGTCAACAGCTCCTCCCAATTTTGTGTTGTCTGCAAACTGGCCTAGTATCTCTTCTAGTCCTGTGTCCAAGTGATTTATGAAGATGCTGAAGGGCTAGGATGGAGCCCTGTGGAGCCCCACTAGTGACACAAGTCTGTCACCCCTTTCACTATAACCCTCTGCGCTTGATCCATGAGCCAATTGCTGAACTACCATATGATGTGTTCATCCATCTGTGTGCTGGACATTTTGCCTAAAAGGATCTTGTGTGAGACAGTATCAGCTTTACTGAAATGCAAAAAGATTTCTTCAGCTGACTTACCTTTATCAATAATGTGGGTTACCTTGTCGTAAGAGGAAATCAGGTTTGACAAGCAGGACTTTTCTCTCATGAAGCCATGTTGGCTGTGACCACTGACTGCATTGCCTTTAAGATGTATTTCAGTACCTCCCAGAATAACCTTCACCATGTCTTTATCAGGCACTCAAATGAAACTAGTAGGTCTATACTTTCTGGAGCCTTCTTTTTTGCCCTTCTTGAAAATGGGGATAACTTTCACCAGCTTGCAGTCAGCACATTGTGAGAACATCAGCCAGCTCTTTGAAGATTCTGGGATTAATCCCACCAGGCGCCATAAATTTGTAGGGATCCAGCTTGAGCGGTGATCCCACACAATTTTAAGGTCTGCTGGGAGTTGATCATTGTCTCAGTCATGGTACCCCAGCTCAGGACACTGAGAGCCACTTGGTTTATCATCCATGTTGAAGACAGAAAAAAAGAAAGAGTTAAACATCTCTGCCTTGTCTCTGTCCCTGTTTGTGAGGTCATCATACTCACTGTATAAAAGGCTATTGCCATTATTATATATTAAAACTCTTTTTATTGTCCCCTACATTTGTGTCCATCTTCAACTCCAGCTGAGCTTCGTCTGCAGAAATTTTCTCCCTACAATGTCAAGCAACATCTCTAAATTCTTCCCTTGTCACTTGACCTTTCTTCCACTGGGCATAGACCTTCCATTTTTGCCTTATTGCCAAGAGAAGATCCCTGCTCAGTCAAGCCAACCTTCTGCCTCACCTTCTTGACTTCTGATATTTGGGAATTGCCTGCCCTGTGCCCTTAGGAAGTGGTGTTCAAAAAGCGACCAACACTGATGGGCCCCAGCACCTGCAAAAACATTTTCCCAGAGGAACTTGCTAATTCCCTGAGCAGTCTTAAGTCTGGTTTCCTCATGTCCAGAGTTGAGGTTTTGCTGGAACTTTTCCTCCTGCCAATGGAGATTTTATACTCAATCACTTTGTGGTTGCTGTGGCCAAGATGGCCACTAAGCTCCATTTCACTCATGAGATCTACTCTGTCGACAAGTGGAAGATCAAGGAGAGCATCTTTCCAAGTCAGTTCCCTTATGAAGTGTTTCATAAAGTTATCATCCAGGATTCTGAGGACACACACCAGCTGTGTGATGTTCCCAGTTCATTTCTTATCCCGGTTGGGATATACTTAAGCCTCATTGGATGTTGTGTTGGTAGTGCTGAGGTCACAGCGGTATGGGTTTAGCCTCCAGGTTAGGTTTTCAGCCCATGAACCTAGGAGAAAGGTGTGCTCCCTGCTTGCCCCAGCCATGTGGTTCCCGAGCCCTGGGCAAAGGACACACAGACCACACAGCTTGGGGAGGGTGCAAACAGAAAGACTTTATTCAGACAAACAGGGGTTTTTATAGACCTTGGAGGGAGTCCAAATCCTCCAATGGAGGAAAAGAGGAGTGTCTGGCTGTGGGCCAATAGGGATGAGGGAATTTACATTCAGGTGGAGAAGGGTTTCGGGTAACAAGGTGGACTCCGCCCCTTTGCTCACAGAGGGGGGTCTTGGGTAGACAGAGGATTTCTGGGAAAGAACACAGGGGACTCTGGGGGGAAACGCATGGGGGGTTCTGGGAAGGGGAACACATGGAGAAGGTAAACATACATTTTGAACAATATTAAAGCATCAGTTCAAAACATTATCAGTGACATTCTGAATCCATTCCCTCAATTTCTGGCAAATTGAAGTTTCCCATGTTACAATCTGCTTAATTGAGTTGTAGGAAGAACTCAGGTTTAAATTATTTTCCCCAAGAAAATCAAAACTCAAAACAAGTTATCTGTTGATTTCAAAACCTGATTTTTTTAGTAATTAATTGATTTCTAGGAGATGCACAGAGAGAGAGAAGAAATCAGAAAAGTTTGGAAAAATGCCAAGATTAATTTTAAAAGCAAAGAAAAGCTTAGCACCAGCAAACTACCTTTTTATCCAGATATCTGGGGCTGGGACAGGGGTGACGGGGGGAGGGGTGAGGTTGGAGAAAACCATTTCTGCCTTTTCTTTTTTTTCTGTCTGTTTTGTTTCTCTGTTGCTTGTGATGTTATCTCTGTGGCTCCAGGGGGTCTGGTAGGATTGTGAGGATGGAGTCTTTTGCTTGTGATATGTAGATTTGGCTTTCAGGATGAGCTGTTTCATAGGCTGGAATGCAGGATTGTGAGGATGCTTCCTGGCCTTCAAAAATTATAGTAGAAATAACTCACGTATATAGTATGGTGAGTTTTGGCTTTCCCTGAGCTGGAATAGCTTTGGTCCCAAATGACAACAGGTAACTTCAGGTGGTGGAGAGAGAAGATGAAGAGGTGAGAGGAGGGAAGGTAAGTAAGAAGAGATCCTCAGTTGTGGTAACTAATGTCTTTCTTTTTCCACATACCCCCTCTGAATTCTCAGGGTGTCTTCCCTGAAATTTTATGGTGTTCAGAAAAAGGCTTGCATATGGGTTTTTTTGTGCATGTAGATGTTTTGATCTTAATAGCAGGAAATTTTATGGCTTCAACAGGAGACTCTAGCAGTCTTAGGCAGGATGTTTGTTTGCAGAAAGTTCTGGCAGCAAGGAAGTTTGCCTTTGAGAACTTCTATGTGAAGGTGCTGACACAGAACTTTTGCGATAAGGCTTTTTGGGTGTTTTTTTGGCAAAAGATGTTTCCTGATAAGGGAAATAATATTCCCAAGGCAGAATATTATTACATTTCTATATTGTCTGTGTGTAACACCCCATAAGGATAAGGGCATTTGATTTGGAAGTGTCCCTTATTTATACAAAAAATAATTAATCAGCATTATTGTTGTGGTTAACAGGTCTGTAGTAGAATCCCACAATGACATCCACATTCTTTGTTTGCCCCTTGATTCTTACTCAGAGATTCTCAACTGTGTCATTGCCAGCTGGGAGTTCCATACATTCTAACCCTTCTTTTCCATACAATGCCACACCTTCGCCTCTGTTGCCCTGCCTATTCCTTCTGAAGAGCCTGTAACAATCTAACATGGCACTTCTGTCACAGGTCTCATCCCACCAGGCTTCGGTTATGCCAATGATGTCAAATCTCTGGGACTGAGCCAGAGTTTCAAGCTCCTCTTGTTTGTTCCTCATGCTGCATGCATTGGTGTAGAAATATTTCAGGTGTGGTACATTGTTGCCAACACCTGGTGAGGCAGATTAAAGGATCCCATTAGTGCTCATTTTCTCAAGTTTTGACACACCATCTCATTGCTCATCACTATGAAGTCAGGTTTTGTCCTTTTCCCCCTTTCAAGCTAGCTTAAAGCTCTGTCAATAAGCCTTGCTAGCTCCTGTGCTAGAACTTTTTCCCCTCTGAGACAGTTGCATCCTGCCTCATGTCCATACACCAGCTGTTGAATAGATCGTCCCATGGTCAAAAAATCCAAAATTTTTCTGATTACCCCAACCTCAGAGCCACCCATTGACTTGATGGATCTGACTATTCCTATTATTATTGCTTGTTATGGGAAGAATTGAGGAAATTACTGCCTGTGCTCCTGATCCCTGTACCAGTCATCCCAGGTCCTGAAGTCACTTTTGATTGCCTTTGGTCTTCTCTGTTATTTCATCACCATCAGTTTGAACAAGCAATAGCAGATAGTAATCAGAGGGCCTTATTAGACTGGAAAGTTTTTTGCTAATGTGCCTTACCGGAGCCCCTGGGAGACAGCAGACTTCCCTGTGAGTTATGTCTTCCCTATGTATCAGTCCCTCTGTATCCCTTTAGAGGGAGTCTTCTACTATAACTACCCCTCTTTTCCTGTTGACAGAGAAGGTCTTGATGTGGGATACAGGTGGTGTTATTTTAGGAGGCCCCACTACCCTAGAAGGACCTTCATCCATCTCATCATCCTTCTAGTTCCAGAGTCTCATGCCTGTTGTAAAAGGTACCAGTCTTATCTGTCAGATTCTGAGGAGGAGGAGCCTTCCTCCTGGGATGTGTCCAAGGAAAAGACCCTTTGGTCACTGTTATTCACTATTCATCAGCAAGAGCGTTACTGATGCTGATATACATGGAGTCCTACCCCAGGAAAACTGCATTGGTGAAAATCTACACAGTCTACTTATAAGTGTTCCACCTGAGGCAAGGGTGATTAAGCACTCTCCTGGGTTATCCTGAACTTCCATTGGAACCTGTTAGTCATTGGTTGCCTGATATTAGTCATGAGGCCACAGGAAATAGTACAGAATACTGATCAGAATTTTTACAGGAGTCTGAAACACAATTTGAAAAACAAAGTTATTAATCAAAGTTTTAATACTATACCTGTACAAAAGGTCAAGACAAACTGGTTTTTGAACTCACACTGATGTGGTTTAAGGCAACTAAGTCTTAATTTATGATGTCAAAGAATAGAGAATACGAATGGAAATCTTAGGGGGTTAAGGCAATCTTTTTCCTAGGTCATATCCATAGTTCTTCCAACCACTTATTGGGTTCATATATGAAAATCAATAACAGTTTTACTTGTTACCTCCCCTGTGAAACCTACCTCTGCCTATAATCCAGATCTTTCAAGAACTGAACTTTCATCATTATCTATGTCTTGTTTAGATATTAAATGATTTGTGAAGAGCTCCCTCTTCCATTGCTGAAGTAAGCATTTCCCTGGTTTGTACCAGTCCCTGTTCAGTCAATCCACTTTAATCCAACATCCCAATATTGTCACTCCCTCTTGTCTTCGCTTTGTTAGCTGAAGCTTTGGGATAAATCTAGAGGAAACATACTTTCATAAGGTTGGCTGAAACTTCCTGTAAGGTCCAACTCAGATCCAAGCTATCAGTGACAAAACATCTGGACTAGTACTGTGGTAAGTTCAAGACCTGAATTATAAGAAGGAGTTTATAGTTAATAAGGGTAGAATTTGGAGTTAGGCAAGATGTATGAGTTGATTAATTTATCCACTTATTTATCAACAGTGACAAATGATCAAACAGACCAAGCCAAACCAAAAACTGAAAGAAACTTTGCATTTATATTACTATCTTATGATGGCACATGGAATTGTGACATCTGATTACCTCTAAAAGGAAATCCGTATAACTTCTTTTTACTTAGCAACTAACTCTTGTGTAGCAAAACAAAACAAAACAAAGCAAAACAACAACAAAAAAACCCCCACAAACACACAAAAAAAAAAAAAGAAAAAAACCCAAACCAAACAAACAAAGAAACCAAAACAAAACAAAAAATGAAACAAAACAAACAAACAACAAAAACCACCAAAATCCACTGATAACGAAATTCCACAGTGAAGTACTTCTATGCTTTTGGGATTTTCATGGTTTAAAACCAGATGGCAACTAAACAACATGCAGCCACTCGCTCACACACCGCTTTCCTAGTTTTTTATCCACCTTCTCACTGGCAAAGCATGGGTCATGGAAGAACTTTTTGGCTTAGGGTAAGCACTGTTTAGCAAGAATCAAGATGTCAGTGTGTTGTCAACTTTATTTTCATACTCAATCCAAAACACAGCTACTGAGTAGAAATCTACTCTATCCCAGCCAAACCAAGATGAGGATAAATCTAAGTAGGAAGAAAATTAAACTACTGAAAAAGAGAAGAATTAAAATTGTTGACTGCCAACAGAACATTAGATCACTTTGTTCAAAGATATAGTTAATACAAATATAACATAAATGTAGAAAAGAAATATAATTTCAGAAAATTGAAATAGTATTCCAGTGTATATTAATTCAGTTAAGTATTGCTAATGCAAGAGAACGTTAATGGCAGAAAATAGTCTAGGCAACTTTACATAAAGTGTCAGATTCTTTAATATTTTTCTATTTATTTACAGAATTGGAGGAAAAGCTACTCATCTTAAGCACAATGTATTATAGGCATTAATAAACTGCATAAGCAGAGGATGAAACCAATATCATTAGGAGTTAATCAGCTAAAATCAATGATTAGTTGATTTTCTTATGAATTCTCTAAGTCTAAATTGAAAATAACCTTTATATTTTGTATTTTCACTATGGTCTTGTGCCTTAAGAGGCTTAGAAGTCTTTATTGTCATTTCTTATTACCTCAAATATTCACTTCTTTTCCAAACCACACTTCAAAATAAAGCAGAACACTATCAAGCATTGAAGAAAAATGTTTTTCTATTTTTTTAATTTAAATTTCTCTTAAGCATATTTCTAAGCTTATATATTATATTGTAATTTAAGATCATTATTAACAGTGGTTTTTTAAAGGGATAGGCAAATGAAAGCAGAAGCAATTGGAATAATTTTAGCAAACTAATGCATACACTATGGTGCATGAGGTGCAGAAGATCAGACACATTGTTGTGCTTCATCCTGGCAATGGTTTAACTTGCTTAATTAATCCCTAGGGAAAATTCTCACAGTCAACTGACAGTTGACAGTGTCTGACTTTTGAGATTATGCCAGCATTCATTGTTCTTGACAGTGCTATAATTAAGAGGTTTTTTTATTCTAGATAATAGTAAATTATCTATAAATAGTAAATAGTAAATTTATTCTAGT
>VXAU01002771.1:5859-16615 GCA_013399695.1 Formicarius rufipectus
TGCGCGGGGCGGTGTGACCCGCTCTGTCCCGGGGTGCGCGGGGCGGTGTGACCCGCTCTGTCCCGGGGTGCGCGGGGCGGTGTGACCCGCTCTGTCCCGGGGTGCGCGGGGCGGTGTGACCCGCACGAACCCAGGGTGCGCGGGGCGGTGTGCCCCCTTCTGTCCCGGGATGCTCGGGGCGGTGTGACCCGCTCTGTCCCGGGATGCGCGGGGCGGTGTGACCCGCACGAACCCGGGATGCGCGGGGCGGTGTGACCCGCTCTGTCCCGGGGTGCGCGGGGCGGTGTGACCCGCTCTGTCCCGGGGTGCGCGGGGCGGTGTGACCCGCTCTGTCCCGGGGTGCGCGGGGCGGAGGCAGTCCCGCGGTGCGGAGCGGTCCCGGGGTGCGGTGTGGCCCTGCGGAGCGGAGCGGACGGTGAGGGGCGCCCTGGGCCCGCGCTGGCTCCGCGCTCCGCTCCCAGGTGCGGGTCTGGCCCGCGCAACTCCCGCCCGTCCCGGGCTCAGCTGCTACCCCTGCTCTGACCCCACTATTCCTCCCCATTCCACCCCGCTGCCCCTGTGCCCGGCTCTGGGGGCACCCCCGTGCTCTGTACCCATCACACCATTCATGGGTGCTCGGCTCTGGGGGCACCCCTGTGCTTAGACCTCCCCCCAGCCATGCTCTGTGCCCATCACACCCCTCATGGGTGCCCGTGGGCAGCAGCGCTGCTGTCTCAGCCTCCACTCCCTAAAAACCCCGGGCTTGTTCAGCTTTGGGTGCCCCAGGGCACGGGGCTAAAGGACAGTCACCAGCCCAGCACGGCTCCCACATCCTGCGGTGGCAGAGGTGGCACAGGGAGGGGCACAAAAGGGCACCAGCTCTGTGGATGTCCCATGCACATCTCCGGGTTTTCGCTGGTCATTCCCCCCTTCAGTGGTGTGTGGCCCCTACGAGATATCTCAGACCCCTTCAGTGGTGCTTGACCTTCATCAGTATCTGAGACCCCTTCAGTGGTGTGAGGCCCCCACCAGGTATCTCAGACCCCTCACTGGGTCCCAGCACCTTCGCAGACTGCCTGAGGTCCCTTCATTTCGGGATCTGTGGGGCTTGTGCAGGTGAGAGTCTCACCTCTGAGACCAGAGCAAACCAAGGATTTGTCGGGAAGTCACTGGCCCTGTCCTCTCTCCTTCTCCCTTGTTTCCTGCCAGGATTGCCCCAGAATCCTGGACACCTTGGACACAGTCACACTGAGCTTCCTCCCCTGCCTGGATCAATCCAGGATCAGCACTCCAGGCCAGTGGTGGGCTCTGGAAGGAGCAGTTGCCCTGTCAGGGTTTCTCGTGGTCCCACTGGCATGAGGCAGGATGTGTTACCAAGGCCTGGATGCTTCCAGGGCTCTCCTGGCCCCTGGAGAGAAGCCCCAAAGGGCATCCAGTCCATCCTTTGGAATTACTCTGGTGGATGCAAGGGGGTGAATTCCCTATTCCCAACCTGGCAAGAACACTGGCTGGAAGGAGGGATGGGCACAGCCCTTCTCTGTGCCCCCAGAGCTCAGGCTGGCACTCAGCTCTGAATTCCCTATTCCCAACCTGGCAAGAACACTGGCTGGAAGGAGGGATGGGCACAGCCCTTCTCTGTGCCCCCAGAGCTCAGGCTGGCACTCAGCTCTGAATTCCCTATTCCCAACCTGGCAAGAACACTGGCTGGAAGGAGGGATGGGCACAGCCCTTCTCTGTGCCCACAGAGCTCAGGCTGGCACCCAGCACTGACTGGAGCCCGTTGCCAGCCCTCTGCCAGCTGGAGCTTGTGAGGAGGGCACTGAGGTGTGCTCGAAATGCCGAGTGCCCCTCAAGGGACAGGCTGGTTTGTGCTGCTCCAGATGCTCCCACTGCCTCTGGCTGCATCTCAGCACCTTCCCTGCCTGGCCCCTCCACGTGAAGGGACTCCCAGGTGGCGTGTCTGGGTCCACCTGATGCTCGTCTTTATCTGTCTTTCAGGTATGAGGAGAATTTGGGATGGAGTCCATCTCTGGAGGTTGCACTCCCAGGTGTCTTTTCTCCACCTCCAGCCTCGCCATCCTGCCAAATCCGTGCCAAACTGGCCCTCTGTGCACCAGCTGTGCCACATGTGGGTTAGAACCAGCCCAGGCCACACTTGCACCCAGAGCTCTGGTCCCCCCCCAGCTATTTCCCCTCTCCACTCTCCTTTCTCTACTCCACCAACCCCACAGCATGAACATGGATGTGCTCCCAAAGCTTCTTTGGCCTCTTGAGGACGAGTCGGTGTTTTCTTCACCAGTAAAAGCCCCATCCGTGGCAGGACTTGGAGGAGAAGCCAAGAGCCTCCAAGAGGAGGTGGTAGGAAGAGGGCTGTGCACCTTATTGTCTGTTTGGAGGTTGAACATGAAGGGCTGGTCCTCTCTCCCCCTTCCCGGGTTAAATCCGAGATCCTCACGGCACAGGAATGTTATTTGATCCTGGGGGCTGGAGTCATTGCCTGGGACAGCCAGGAGCAGGGATGTGGTTGGCACACCACTGACAGGACTTCTTGGCAGCTCAGGCTTAGGCACCTAAGAAGCCTCATCCAAAAAATCTGGGAATCTGTGGAAATGACTCCCAGTCTGAAGTTAAGCAGGTGCATGCGTTCCTGTGCAATAAATGTCCAAGTGGTTTCCACTGAATAGGATCATCTGACAGGGCTTTTTTTTTTTTTTAAAAAGATCTTCTTAAATGCTTAAATATAACAGCTACTGCTGTTATGATGTTAAGCTGGGAAGCCAAACCCAGCTATCTCCCTCACCAGTAGCTCACTGAAGGAAAAAAGAGGAATTAAAATAACTCCCCAAGTCAAGAGCTGAGTGTCCCAAATCACTCTGTGACATTAAACCGGGATGGAGTTGCTCCCTGCTGAAATAATTCAGCTGGGGATTGTTCTGGGGCTGGAGAAACTCGGGTGGCCTCAGGTGCTCCCAGGGCCAGGACTGGGGTTGGAGGTTGGGGTCCAGCGGCTCCTGCACTCCTGCTTTGCTTTGGGAGGGAAAATCTGTCACTAAGGAGGTCCCCACACGCCCCTGGCTCGGGCCACCTCACCCTGCAGATCCCCCAGGCTCCCTTGATGGCTTTTATTTGTCCCTGGAAAGGCTCCCAAGGCTCATGCTGTGGCTTTTAACCCCAAACCGAGCGCCTGGTTCCCAGAATTCCAGGATTTTGCACCATCCACCCTGCAAGAATCAGCTTGCTCTTCCTTTATTAAAGGGGAAATTGCAACTAGCCTTCTGGCAGGCACCGGGGCTGCCTTCACCTGCTGCCCATTCCTGAGTTCAGGGCTCAGTGTGGTGGGTTATCAGTTTGGGGAGGGGCTGCCCTTTGATCCATCAAAATGCTGAGTATTCCATGCAAACACAGCCAGCTGTGCTTCCCTCCCCCCCCAGGACTGAGGAACCATCAGCCTTTCCCCCTGTCCAGGGGGTTGTGCGGTGTCTGGAGCACCCAGAGTGTGTTACAGACCCCTCTGCTGCAGGAGGGAGCGAAGCAAATAAAACACAATCAAACCGAATTGGTCCAACCACTCCAGTGACAAAATTCTGGGACTCTGATGCTTCCCACGCGCCAGCAGCCCTTCATTTCAGGAGCTCCTTGAACAGCTTTTCCATTTCATCCAACACCCAATTATTTTCTCTCCCGTTGTTGGGAACAAGTCTGCAAATAATTGGGATTTGACTAAAGGAGACCATTAAGTAGCATTAAGGTTCTGAGGAACTGGGTGGTGGTGGAGAGTTGTGTGTGCTGTGTGGTCCCTCCTTATTCCAACATCCAACACAAACAAGGAGAAACTAAATAACTGAACCTGGCCTCGTGATTCTGACGAATTTGGGGACTGGGGGTATCATGTGAGGCGAGTTTAGGGTGCCAATAAATCATAGATAATTAACAAATCATCCCAGATTAGGTGGGGAAGCCCTGGCAGGCTGTGGATTCCCCATCCCTGGAGGTGTTCAAGGCCAAGCTGGACAGGGCTCGGAGCAACCTGGGCTGGTGGGAAGTGTCACTTTGGAATGGGATGGAATTTAAGGCCCCTTCCAACCCCAACCACTCCTCGAGTCTCTGATCTGAGATGTGTTGATGTTTTTACCCCTCTCTCAGACGCACACGGGGTTTTCACCCTTGGGAGGGGCAGAGGAGCAGACTGGGAGCCCAAACACCAACCGCTCTCCTTTGGGACAGCACAGGCTCTTCCCAGCCTTATTTCCAGGAGTTTCAGTTGCAACTCCAGCGAGTCTTCCCTTCTTCAGGGCAGTGCTGGCAATCACCAAGAGCCCCCCGAGGTCTGAGCAGCATCTGCCTTGTGCTTTTTCACACTCTCTTGATGAGATGTAGCTTGTTCTGGAAATTGGAACAGGCTCATTTAACAATGTTTAGGGCGAGGCCTCCGAGGGCTGGAGTTTGGAGATAAATAACTGAGCGTGGCAGACCCTTTAGACACCCCTGTTATCTTCCCTGGTGCAGCTGAAGCCTCCAAACTGTTATAAATTACATCAAACTGCCTCATTTCAGGCTAGGGCTGCTCTCCATGCTTGGTGTGAGGTGAGATGAATGCTCCTGGTGTCCAAATATTTACAGGGATGAGGCGCTGTGGGACACACACACCGGGCTGGGAACACCCTCAATGTCAGTGTGCGTGTGCATGGGGGGCTTCTCACCTTCCCACATCAAATGTTGGGCTCTCTGCACCCCGGGGTGGTGCCAGTTCGTGGTCTGGGTGATGTTCTCTGGCTGACATTTGCTCTCTGGGTGATTCCTGGATCCCCAGGAATGGCTAAGGTGGGGGGACACACTCCATGGCAGTGGCTGCAGCCCCCGTGTCCTTCAGCCTCACGTGGAAACTCTGCCCAGGAAGATCACAGGGTCATGGAATGGGGTGGGGTTGGGTTGGAAGGGACCTTAAAGACCATCTTGTTAGATCCATGTCTGGCCCTCTGGAGGTGGGTAGAGGTGACCTTCTCACTCTGCAGCTCCTGCTCTAACACCCACCCCTCTAGTGATCCCTGAGACAGGGTTATGGGGTTGTTATTAGGGTCTAAAAACCTAAACCGGTCGGGGGAGTAACTGGGTTTTCTGTGTCCTTCATTTCTGTGTCCAGTCCTGGACCACTCATGGCAGGGGAGACCCTGAGGGGCTGGAGAGTGTCCAGGGAAGGGGCTGAGGGAGCTGGGGGGGCTCAGCCTGGAGAAAAGGAGGCTCAGGGGGGACCTCTCTGCCAGGAGGAGGGAGCTGGGGGTGGGTTGGGCTCTGCTCCAGGAACAGGGACAGGAGCAGAGGGAACAGCCTCAGGTNCAAGGTGGGCATCGGGCACGGGGGGGGCTCAGGGGGCTGGGTGGGCTTTTCCAGCCTCAGGAATTCCGGGATTTCAGAACAGCTTTTCTCCAGGGACACTTTCCTGCCCCTTCCTACAGAAACTCTGCTCAGATTCCTGCTGGGCTTCACAGGAGGCTCCCGTGCCCACACCCACTGGTGCTCCTGCCCACCAAAGGGAGCCCTCTGAGCTGTCCCTGCCCTCTTTCACTGCTCTCAGCCCCATTTCCCCCCACCCTTATCCTGCTCCACCATCCTGTGACCATCTGCTCGCCCTGCTGACAACCTTCATCCCTGCAGGGTGTTTCCAGGAGGAGCTGCAGCTCCTGCCCGTGGGGAGAGCAGGGCTGGGCTCTGCAGGAGCACCGGGCACAGCAGCTGTGCCGTGGAGGACAAACACCCTCCAGGTCCTTCCTCCCTCCCCTGTGAGTGGCTGAAGGGCCTCTTTGCTCCACCAGTTCTCCTTCACCCTCCTCCAGGGCCTGTCTGTGCTCAAGTGGCAGGAGAACACCAGCTGGACCCTGACGTTGCCTCAGCCCATGTGGCAGCTGAGAAGAGCAGCTGCCTGGAGCTTCATCCCAGGGCTGCAGAGCAGCACCTCTGCCTCTGACAGTGCCCATGGGTGGCCCCAGGGACATTCCTGTTTCAGAGATTCACGGAATCAGAGTGGTTTGGGTTGGAAGGGACCTCTAAGGATCAGCCCATCCACCCCATGCCCTGGGCAGGGACACCTCCCACCAGCCCAGGGGGCTCCAAGCCCCGTCCAACCTGGCCTGGGACACTCCCAGGGATCCAGGGGCAGCCACAGCTTCTCTGCCCACCCTGTGCCAGGGCTGCCAACCCTCCCCGCCACCAATTCCTTCCCAATATCCCCCCCAGCTCTGCCCTCTGGCACTGGGAAGCCATTCCCTGTGTCCTGTCCCTCCACCCCTTGTCCCCAGTCCCTCCCCAGCTGGCATCATCCCCCCAGAATTTGCTTCAAAAATCAAACCCTTAAGTCCTGAGAGGAAGGAATTCACCTGCCTCATTCTGCTCCTTCTTCCACTTCAAGAGTTGTTTGTAAAATACATATTCTTTTTTTAAGAAAGATCTAAGCATTACATTTTATAGAAAGTCCAGTTCTCACCTGTCAACCCTGCACATCTTGCTCAGAGTCACATCCCACCCCACCCTCTGGCAGTGGGAATCCATTCCCCCTTCTCCCATCACTCCATGCCCATAAAAAAGCCCCTTTCCACCTCTTTGATAAATCCTCAGAGGCCTCACAAGGCTCAGGTTTTCCCCCCACATGGATCTGGAGGGAGCTGTGGAGCCCCAGGACCCAACACGGCTTTGGGCTGGGTGGGACCTTCAAGAGCATCGTGTTCCAGCTTGTGGCAGTTTCCAACCTGTGTCCCCCCAAACCTCCAGATCCCCTTCCCAGGGGGAAAGGGAAAAGAGAAAAGGCAAAAACCAGCTGAGAGATGATGGCAAAGTAAAGTCAGAGGGGCTAAATAGTGAAATTTATTACTGACCAGATAAGAACTAAAAAGTAAGGAATCACTCAGTGTTAAGAGCCCCTTTCTCCCCCCACTGCTCCCTCTCCCCAGCACTTGGGGGGAGCAGGGAATGGGGGTTTGCAGTGGGGTGTTGGTTCTGCCATTGCTCTTGTGCTGGGGGTCACCCGTGGGGTGCAGGGGGGTCTGTGCCCCCCGAGGGATCTCCAGGGGCTGCAGGGGGGGCACAGCTTTCAGTCCTTCCCCCTTTCCTGCTCCCGTGGGCTCCCTCCTTCTCCTCCTCCTGCTCCCACCTTGGGCTCTGGGTTGTTCTCCCATGGCTGCAATTCCCAACTGCCCCACACTCCCCAATCCTTCCCTCTGTTCTCCCAGAGCTGCCACTGGGATTCTCCACTGGCTCAGCTTTGGCCACCAGCAGGAGGTCCCTCCTGGCCCTGGCTGTCCTTGGCTCCACAGCACAGGGGGACCTTCTGGCAGCTCCCAACAGAGACCACCCTGGAACCGCCCCTGCTCCCAAAATCCAGCCCCACAAACCTCTGCCTCCTTCCCTTCACACTCCTGGCCAGTGCTGGGGGCAGTGCAGGGCTGTTCCCCTCCTGTTTCCAGGTGGGTTTTCGGGCTCCTGTGAGCACCAGCCTTCCCTTGAGGTTTGTGGGAGGGGAAGGAACTGGTGTGAGATGTGGTGGAGGGTCAGGGCTGTGAAAGCTTCAGCTGCTCTTTGAAGAAATTGCCCAATAAATTAAAATATCAAATATTCATCCAGCAATCCGTTTGACATTCCAGGCCAGCTCCTGCCTTGGGAGGGGGATCCACATTTGGCCGTTTCATTAAGCACATATCCATTATTGAAGGGTTTCTGTATTATTCATAAAACAGAAAAATAAAGAGTGTTTTCCTGCTGAAGTGGACACGTGGGGGGGAAAAGAAGGAGGAAAACCTCCCCCCTGCAATGATTAGCTGAGGATTAGTGGAACTTGGAGAGAGAGGGATGAGATTTCAGATGGGTCAGCCCTTCATCCCACCAGAGATGGTTTGGGCTCTTTGGGAGTTTCCAACCAGCTGCTGGGATGAAAGGGTTGAATTTAGGATTTCACCCAGTTTTAAAAGGCAAAGAGCTGGGAGTTTGCTGTCCTTATTTAATTTTTCAGCTTCCTCTGTTGTCTCAGAGTATCTTGAGTTCCTTCTCAGACTTACTGAGGTCGGAGTGCTTTGTGGGATGGACGCTCTCAACACCCTTGTCCAAAGCAGCGGCAATTTCCATGGTCCTTTCCATGGTATGCCTCTCCTACTGAGGCTTTCCTGACACCCCCTCAGGGTGGCCCAAGGGGTCCCACAGCCCTGGGACATGAATGTGGGGACCAAGACCCCCTCAGTAATATCGAGCTGTCAGAAAAACCACCTTCTGCCAGGAAAGAAGGGACACCAAGAGCCTGCCACGGGGGTCTCCCACATCCCCAATCCTTTCCTTGACTGCCAGGATGAGGAAGACATAAATCCCATGGGAAGATTCATTAGGGTCTTGAGCAAAGCTGAACTAATGGGATTCATTAATCTCCTGGTTCTGTAAGGCAGGTTGTTTCCAGCCACGAGGAGCAGTGTGATGACACCACGATTTGCCAGAGATGGAGCCACCAAACCCCCAGGAAAGTCCAGGGATTTCACAGCTCTTTCCAGGACCCTCATCACTCCCTCTCTCCGTTGTGTCTCCTCCTCGGGCTCACCCATCTGATTTCCCCCAAAATCTTTGCCCTCTGAGAAGTCTGGTGAGGGGATTGAGATGAGCTGCTGTGTAGGAACCAGCTCACGTGGTCCCTGGGGGCTCTGGGACAGGGGCTGAGGGATCAGCCCAACCCAAGAGCAGCTGCTCTGCTGCTGACAAGGACAGAGCTAAAGAAGCAGGTCCAGGCTGTTGAAGTCATCCCCTGAGGGCTGGTTGGCTTTGTCCTCAGCCCAGCTGCAGGAGAGTCTCCTCCAAGCCATGGATTGCCACCTTCTGAGGGACAAAGGTGGGTCAGGTGGTGGCTCACACTGGCGATGGCTCAGCCTGGCTGCAAAAACCTCCCTGGGACATCCACCCCGTGCCTTCCCTGCATGGAAAAGCCACCCACACCCTTCTTCAGGCAGGGGCAGCCTGAGCAGGAAAGCCAAGTGTGCCTTCAAACTCATCCCTGGGAGTGTCCCAGGCCAGGCTGGATGGAGCTTGGAGCCACCTGGGCTGGTGGGAGGTGTCTGGATGACTTTTAGGCTGCCTTTCAACCCAACCCGTTCTGTGTTTCCATGACTCTCCTTCAGCTGATGAGCAGGACTTGGAGGGGCCAACCCCAAATTTTAGGAGGGGCCAACTCTTTATTTTGAACTCTGGAAATAAACTGCCTGCAAGCCTTGGAATTTGGGGCAGGGGAAGAAGAAAACCTTCTGGGGAGGGGGAGACAACTGAATTTGTGTGTTTGGAGGGGCTGGCCAAGAACCAAGTGAAAGCTGGACAGAGCTGGAGAAGGGAAAAGGTGATCTTGCTGTTCCTGGACAGCTCAGAGGGGTGAGGAAACAACTGTGGAGAGGAGCCAGCACTCAGGTGATGGCCACCAAAGTGGGGGGGACAGAAAAGTCTGCAGCTGCTTTGCTTAGACAGGAGAGAAGGATCTCTGGGTGTCTGGGAGAAAGATCTCTGTGTCTGGGAGAAAGATCTCTGTGAGAAGGATCTTGGTGTCTGTGAGAGAAAGATCTCTGGGTGTCTGAGAAAGATCTCTGTGAGAGAAAGATCTCTGGGTCTGGGAGAAAGGTCTCTGGGTGTCTCTGAGAGAGGTATCTGGGACCTTTGGAGAGGCAGAGGATGGAGCTGAAGTGGGAGGATGAACCTCAGCATAACCCCAGCTCTCAGGTTGGAGCAGATGGACCTTGGGGACCCTCGGCTGGGGTTCCCAGAGACAGGAGATGCTCATGAGCAAAGCTCCCCGTTTATCAAAGCTGGCTGAACCAGAACATCCCGAATCTTGGCTTACAGAGCTCATGAAATTCAAGCAACCAATTAGTCCCTCTCCTTGTGCAGCGGGAGCCGAGGAGCCCTTCGATAAACAAGTGATCCAAGTCAAAGGCAAAAAAAAACACTTCACAGGCGAGCCAAGGGCTCCAGGCAGCCCCAGAGCAAGGCAGGAATTCTCAAGTTCTGCATTAATTGGATTTTTAATGGCTTTCAAAAGCCACCGGATCTGCGAAGCACTCAATAATCACCGCAGATTAAGGTGACACTTTGAAAAATGGGCGGAACGAGGACATGAACGAAGCAAACCTTGCTTCGGCCTAATTACAGATAAACAGCAGATAATGCGGGTTTGGTAATCATCCGGAATAAAGAAACAGGCGCCGCAGATCGTTCCTCAGCCCGGTACAGACCCTTGGAGAGGCGCTGTTTGGAGGCGCTGAGGCGGCACCGGGCAGAGCCCGCGGCGGGGGCAGCGGAGACAACGGGATCCCTTAAAACCGTGGGAGTCCCGGGAAGAAACGGGATTAATTGGCTTCTCTGCACGGCGTTTGCATGGGGCAAAACGCAGCACTTCGCCTCCTAGGAATAAACAAATAAACTGGGGCAGTTTCCACCCGGTGCCCACCCCAAACCTCCAGTGCCCCCCTTCCCAGAGGAAAAGGGAAAGGAGGAAAGGCAAAAACCAGCTGAGAGATGATGGCAAAGCAAACTCAGAGTGACTAAATACTGACATTTATTACTGACAAGATAAGAACTAAAAAGTAAGGAATCACTCAGTGTTAAGAGCCCCTTTCTCCCCCCACTGCTCCCTCTCCCCAGCACTTGGGGGGAGCAGGGAATGGGGGTTTGCAGTGGGGTGTTGGTGCTGCCATTGCTCTTGTGCTGGGGGTCACCCGTGGGGTGCAGGGGGGTCTGTGCCCCCCGAGGGATCTCCAGGGGCTGCAGGGGG
>VXAU01002771.1:23789-62730 GCA_013399695.1 Formicarius rufipectus
CTGTGGGGTCTGTGGGGTGATGGAGCCTGTGGAACCCATGGGAGTGATGGTGCCTGTGGGGTCTGTGGGGTGATGGAGTCTGTGGAACCCATGGGAGTGATGGAGCCTGTGTAATCCATGGGATCTATGGAGTGATGGAACCCATGGGGTCTGTGGGGTGATGGAGCCTGTGGAACCCATGGGACCCATGTGGCTTATAGGGCTGATGGTGCCTGTGAGGATGATCAAATTCTGGGCCGAAGGCCACGAGTCAGTCACAGAACCACAGAGTCACAGAGTCCTGCAGTGGGTTGGGTTGGAGGGACCTCAAACCCATCCCATCCCACCCCACCCCTGCCATGGGCAGGGACACCTCCCACCAGCCCAGGGGGCTCCAAGCCCCGTCCAACCTGGCCTGGGACACTCCCAGGGATCCAGGGGCAGCCACAGCTGCTCTGCCCACCCTGTGCCAGGGCTGCCCACCCTCCCAGCCAGGAATCCCTTCCCAATATCCCACTTAAACCTCTCTTTTGGCACCTTAAATTCCTCCCCCTTGGCCTGTCCCCCCGTGCCTTGTCCAAAGGTCCTCTCCAGCTCCCCACAAACACCCCCAGGGGACACTTTCCCTGCCCCTCTCTCCAACATTCCCTGGACTCGAGGACACCACCAGGCTCCTTTAAAACACCACCTCAGACCCTTTGAGTTCCCACCTCATTCCAAGGACAAAGAATTGACCACATTATCAGGAGGCTCCTCCTCCCGAGCCCATCCCACGCTCCACAGATAATCTCCTTATGGATCCGGGGTCAGGCGGGGGCTGGAAAACAGCTGGCCAAAAAAACCCAGCCATAAAATATTCTTCCCATCCCCTTCTGCAGGAGTTTCTGGGGAGCTGCACGTGCCTGGTGCTGCTGGTGGCTCACAAAGTGACCCAAAACCAAGGAGGGGGGGGTGGGGTTTTTTTCGGTCCTGAGGGACGTGCAGCTTTTCCTCCCTCCCGTGGGGGGGATGTTCTTCACACCCAGAACCACCTTTCTGAATTCACACCCACAAAAGAGATGGAGAATGTGGTGGCTTTGCCTGGATTGACAGGGAGGGGAAGCACATCCAGGACTTTGACGTGGAGTTCGGGTCACCAAGGAAGAGCATGAGGGGATGGGCTCCTCTGATTCCTCACCTGGACCATGGTGGGCCTTTGCTGTTTTGGGGAGCAAAGGAGAAGCCTTATTATTTTCTGCTGCCTAAACCTTCCCCCACCCCCCCCACCCAGTGGTGCCAATCCTATAAAATGGAAATAATTCCATCTTGCTGCCACCAGATGCCAAGGAATTCAGGGAAAATACGGGGCAGGGAGAGGAATGGGACCAACAGGTTGTGTTTGAAGATCCCTCCTCATCTCTCATTCAGGTTTAATGGCTTCTTTCGTGTTTAACAACTGAACCTCTGAGCTCACTGACAATTCCAAAGCTGGACTCCATGATCCTGGAGGTCTTTTCCAGCCTCAGTGATTACCCTCCCAGCCAATGGTTTATAACTGGGTCACTGCAGCAGAGCAAAGTGGCTGCTGCTCACATCCAGGAGGAGAAGACCCTTCCCGAGCTGTGGCAGCGGAGGGAACACGGCGAAAAACAGGGAATATCCCTCACAGGAGCGTGAGGGGCTCCAGCCGGGCTTTGTCCAGGCTCTCAGCAGATCCAGCGCTGCGTTCTGGGGGGAAATGTGTCCTCAAGAGTCTCCTGGGCTGAGAGGCAGCGGATCCTGCCCTGGGCTTTGCTCTCGGGAACAGCTGAACGGTTCCCCCTGGAGGAGGAGAGTCTCTTTGAATCACGGCATCAACCGGGTTGGGAGAGACCTCCGAGGTCATCCAGCCCTTCCCAAACCTTCCCTTCCCAAACCTTCCCAAACCTTCCCTTCCTAAACCTTCCCTTCCTAAACCTTCCCTTCCCAAACCTTCCCTTCCCAAACCTTCCCTTCACTTTTCCACTCTCCCAATTAAACTTTCTAAAACAAACACTGATGAATTTTCTGTCCCTGCTTTTCCCACCCTGGAGGGCAGGAAGGTGGGAAACGTTTCCAGTCTGTGCTGAAATGGAGCTCCGGCCTTTTCTACACTAATTAACACAAACAGATAATCACTTTTAGATCATTTCAAACCGATTCTTTAATGTGAACTTGGAGTAATTAACCACATGGATTATTTCAGGTGCTTTGGAGAGGCAGTGAGGAGTTGTCAGTGGGCACAAGGCTGATGGAAGGTGACACTTCAGCTTTAATTTCCAGGGGAATTGGAAAGAATTCCCTGAGTTTCAGCCCAGGCTGGAGCCAGCCAGGCCGTTGGTTTCCATCCATCCCTGGCTTTGATTCTGACTGCCAGAATTTGTGGCTGTGCAGGTGTATGAAGGGCAAGACTCATAAATACATGGAGAACAAGCTGGGAAGCACCCAACTGAAATTGAATTTAAACCTGGATTTTAAAATTCGACAGTCAGAGTTTTATCTGCCCTCGTGTGCTGGTGGATCCGGGTGTGTGGGCAGCGTTGGGCTGAATGGCATCTCCTGGGGAAGAGAAGCTCCAGGGACACCTGAGAGCCCCTTGCAGAGCCTAAAGGGGCTCCAGGAGAGCTGGAGAGGGACTGGGGACAAGGGATGGAGGGACAGGACACAGGGAATGGCTTTAAGGTGGAAAAGTGTCGATTTAGATGGGATATTGGGAAGGGATTCCTGGCTGGGAGGGTGGGCAGGGACTGGCACAGGGTGGGCAGAGAAGCTGTGGCTGCCCCTGGATCCCTGGGAGTGTCCCAGGCCAGGTTGGACGGGGCTTGGAGCAACCTGGGCTGGTGGGAGGTGTCCCTGCCCATGGCAGGGGGGGCACTGGGGGGGCTCTGAGGTCCCTTCCAACCCAAACCTTCTTATGATTCTATAATTTCCAGGAGTAACATGGGAAAGGGATCCCTCTGATCACTTCTCTGCAGGTGACCAACTCCCATCTCAAAGCAAAGAGCTCCAGAGTAGAGAAGAATGGGAATTCTTGATGGGAATTCTGGCTGGTCCTGCTTGATTTGGAGAGCAGATAAACTNCACCCTCCCAGCCAGGAATCCCTTCCCAATATCCCCCCCAGCCCTGCCCTCTGAGTCACCCTCTGGCACCTCCTCACCGATGCTCTGATGCCGCTTCAGCTTCTCTGGTTTCCACCCAGTTTTCCTGCTCAGCCCAGACCAGCTCTCATGAAGATGTTCAAGGACCAAAGAGAGAGAATAAAATGAAACCAAAAACCCCTCCAAACCAAAACTCAGCATTAAAAGAAAATAAGAATTATGAACTGATAAAATGGGTCCATCTGCTGAGTCCTAAAAGGAAATTTATAGGCTTGGGAAAAGCCACTCAGGTTTCAAAGGACACCGAGAGCATTTATTGCTTCTTGCCTTTGAGTAAAGTGTTTTATAGGGGCCTCCTCTGCCCACCTAATATTTCACAGTGGGAACTGCAGGACAGCTCGTATTTCCAGGCATTAACTGGATATGAAGGAAATGCCTCTTGATCCCTCCCTTGGAAATCCGAGGGGATGCTCCATAACTTCATTGGCAACAGGGAGAGGAGGGAGCAGGAGAGGGAATCGACCTCCAGAGGCACCGTGGTGGAAGAGCCTCTTTTATGGAATGTCATAAAGTGGAAAGATTCGCTGAGACGGAACAACAGTGAGATTTAGGAGGAGCATTTATGGCCCTGGCTCTGCCCGAGCTCCCTGTGACCCAGGGCAGGACACAAAGCTCCTGGTCCTGAACAACTCCTGTCCTGTTCCACACTCCTGTGTTCCTGCACAATCCCTGTCCTCACACCATTCCACACTCCTGTGTTCCTGCACAATCCCTGTCCTCACAGCATTCCACACTCCTGTCGTCCTCCAAAATCCCTGTCCTCACAGCATTCCACACTCCTGTGGTCCTCCAAAATCCCTGTCCTCACAGCATTCCACACTCCTGTGGTCCTCACTGCTCCACAATTCCACCCTGTGCCAGTCCCTGCCCACCCTCCCAGCCAGGAACCCCTTCCCAACATCCCATCTAAACCTACACTTTTCCACGTTAAATCCATTCCCTGTGTCCTGTCCCTCCATCCCTTGTCCCCAGTCCCTCTCCAGCTCTCCTGGAGCCCCTTTAGGACCCAGAAGAAGCTCTCAGGTGTCCCTGGAGCTTCTCCTCTCCAGGTGCCCCCCCAGCTGTGCCAGCCTGTCCCAGAGCAGAGGGGCTCCAGCCCTGCAGCATCTCCAGGGCCTCCTCTGGATTTCCTCTGACAGATCCACGTCCTTCTGATGTTTTTAATTTAATTCCCCTCAG
Organism: Formicarius rufipectus; assembly: GCA_013399695.1. Classification (NCBI taxonomy): domain Eukaryota; kingdom Metazoa; phylum Chordata; class Aves; order Passeriformes; family Formicariidae; genus Formicarius; species Formicarius rufipectus. The sequence goes on from VXAU01002771.1 coordinate 28,104, forward strand.
TTTATTACTTGGCAACTAAAGGGTGTCCAGACACCTGGTATTTCCAGGGATGGGCTGATGGTGTTTTCCTGGTTGGAAGCCTGGGAGATAAAAGCAGGAACAGAGAAAAGGCAACATTTCAGCCCTTGAGAGAAAACATTCCTCCAATTGTGGTGAAATAATTACCTGCCCTGTGAGCCTGGAAGGAAATCAGCCGTGGGAGTGCCCGATGGAAATCAGGGTGGGAAGGGAAAAGAGAGAAATCCCCTTATTTAAATCATGGGACCCTGGAATGGTTTGGGTTGGGAGGGACTTTAATGCCCACCCACGGGCAGGGCCACCTTCCACTCTCCCAGGCTGCTCCAGGGATTCGTTTTCAGAGTCACCTGTGAATGAACAGTTGGTTTATTCATCTAAACAAAAACCCCAGGTAAAGAATATGCAACAACTCCCAGATTAATGTCTTTTTTTAGGCCCAAGAATAGATAATAAGCTAAAAAGTCCTTCCTCTGTGACTCAAAATATGACACACACGTGGCTGTGCTTGAAGGGACTTTGTGCCATTTTGCATTTCTTCAGTGATTCTGAAGCCTCTTGGTGAAATGTTCCTGCTTTTCCTTTACAATGCAGGAGCAGTTCTGCTCAGGAGGACTCGAAACTCTCCTGGAGTGACAGACTAATCTCTTGCTGCTTGTCATGGATTTTTAATAAAGCCACAGCTGGGTTGTGTTCCCAAGGAATGGAGCAGAACAGCCCAAGAGCAGACAGGGAGTAAATCCAGCCCTGGGAAGCAGCAGAAAACACTGAGGGCTGATTTGCAGCTCCCAGCACTGAGCAGGGACCAGGCAGAGGGTCAGGGGGTGTCTGGGGCTGGATTTTGGGAGCAGAGGGGGTTCCAGGGTGGTCTCTGTTGGAGCTGCCAGAAGGTCCCCCTGTGCTGTGGAGCCAAGGACAGCCAGGGCCAGGAGGGACCTCCTGCTGGTGGCCAAAGTGGAGCCAGTGGAGAATCCCAGTGGCAGCTCTGGGAGAACAGAGGGAAGGATTGGGGAGTGTGGGGCAGTTGGGAATTGCAGCCATGGGAGAACAACCCAGAGCCCAAGGTGGGAGCAGGAGGAGGAGGAGGAGGGAGCCCACGGGAGCAGGAAAGGGGGAAGGACTGAAAGCTGTGCCCCCCCTGCAGCCCCTGGAGATCCCTCGGGGGGCACAGACCCCCCTGCACCCCACGGGTGACCCCCAGCACAAGAGCAATGGCAGAACCAACACCCCACTGCAAACCCCCATTCCCTGCTCCCCCCAAGTGCTGGGGAGAGGGAGCAGTGGGGGGAGAAAGGGGCTCTTGAGACTGATTTATTACTTACTTTTTAGTTCTTGTTAGTAATAAATGTCAGTATTTAGCCCCTCTGAGTTTGCTTTGCCATTCTCTCTTAGCTGTTTTTTTGCCTGTTCTCCTTTCCCTTTCCCCCTGGGAAGGGGCCCTGGAGGTTTGGGTGAGCACCGGGTGAAAACCACCCCCCAGAATTTCCCTGATGGCCGAGCAGGAGTTCTCAATGAGCAGCTGCTTTTACAGCAGCAGTAACAACATAATTAGATTTGCAATCAAAAAGGGGAGGAGGGGGGATGAAAAGACTCAATTAGGCAGATGAAAAATGGGAAGAGTGGCAGGTCCAGCCAGCAGGATTAGAGGAAGGGGGGAAAGGCTAATTGGGGGCAAGAACTATTTCTTTAGGAAGGCAAAGTGTCAGCAAAGAGCTGGGAACCTTCCCAGCAGGGCTGGGAAAAGGGCCTGGTCAGGTGGGGAATTCCATGGCCAGGAAGGAGAAGGGAGTTATTTATCCAGTGCCTTCCCTCTGCAGAGACTCCTGGGGAGGGCATTTCAGAGGGGAAATTCGATTTATGGGGAGGGCATTTCAGAGGGGAAATTCTGTTTATGGGGAGGGCATTTCAGAGGGGAAACACCAGTTATGGGAAGGGGGAGGAGATTTCAGAGAGGAAACTCCAGTTGTGGGGAGGGGAAGGGGATTTTAGAGGGAAAATTCTATTAAAGTTGAGGAGAAGGAGATTGCAGAAGGAAAACTCCAGTTATGGGGAAAGGAAGGAGATTTCAGAGGGAAAACTCCAGTTATGGGGAGGGGATTTCAAAGGGGAAACTCCAGCCTCAGGGATTCCATAAGATATTCCTCATGGGATATGAGCGGTGCCCTGCCAGTTCCCAGGCAGTGGCCCCTGGAGAGCTTTCCCCCCCAGTTTATGATGCCACACGGGCTGGAACATCCCTCGGATGGGTTGGGATCAGCTGTCCTGGCGTGTCCCATCCCAGATTTTCGTGCCTCGGGGAGTATGAGGAGCTGCAAAGTCCCCCAGCAGCGGAATTCCTGCTCGGCACCCACCAAAACACCCTCGTTTTGCCAACATTATTCTCCTCCTGAATCCGACCCACGGGGAAGAAAACCAACTCCCTGCCAGCCAAAACCAGGACACTTCCAAAGGAAGGGGTTAAACCACCCCGAGGATTCCAAGGCCTGGATCCGTCTCCAAAAAGGGGTTGGAAATTCACTTCCCAACTCGGAGTTTTGCAGCAGGAGTTCCAGATATTGCTGTAGTGAAATCTGGAGCTTTAGTCCGAGCCTGAGCTCAGAGGTGAGAGGGATAAGGAATGAGAAATCCACCCTTCCTTTATTAAAAACACCCAAAATGAAGACACACCACGGAGGTTTCAGTGCAACACCGGGAGGGGAGGGATGAGATTCTCCCGGGAATTCTTGCAGTGAGGGAAATAAAGCTTTAAAAACAGAGCAGCCCTGATTTATTCTGCTTATTTTAGTCCTTTTGCAGCTCCTGGTGGGTTTGCACGCAGAGAAGGAAGCACGTTGTGAACTGCTGCACTGCTCAATTAATGACGCTTCTCTTTGGCACAGGATTGTGCCTTAATTAAGAACTGTTTGCATTTGCAGGGCGTCCAGATCCCAAAAGTTTGCCTTTTTAATTAAAAGCAAAAAAAGCAAACGAAGCTCCTCGGGGAGGGAATGCAGCTCGAACGAACAGGGAAGGGCAGAGCAGAAGTTCAACCCCGCTGAACTTTAATGCCAGCGGTGCAAAACGCCGCTAATTATCCGACAATTGATTTGTTTGCCGTGGATGAGGAGCTACAACTTCCCTGCCAAATTAGTCAGGGACAGCCAAATCGCTCCTCTCCTTCTCTGGAGCCGCTGGAATCGGGAATTCCAGGGAGGCGAAAGGCGAACCCGCACCTTTGTGATGGAAATCGGCAGCGGGACATTCGCGTCGCTTCTTTTTCCCAGGGGGGAAAATCGCTTTTCCAGGATATTCACCGGGAGCCAACGCTCCCTCCCAGCTGGTGGCACGGCCTCCCAAAAACGTGTGTAACATATAATAAAATATAGATATTAAATAATGGGTGGCTAAGAAACACTGTGGTGTGTTCAGAAACCACCCCAGCACATGCTGGGAATGGATAAATAAGAAATCAGAATAGAAACGTGCATTAAAGGTAAGAAAATCTCCTGAAAACCATAAGGAACGTCCTCGTTTCTCAGAGCAGGAATCCCAGCCTGGAGAGCCCGGACAGGTCCCCCCTGTCCCACATGGAATCGTGATTTAAAAGCTCCAAGAAGCTGCAGCTCCCCCCAGTTTTTAAGGGCATTTTCCCTGCAGCTCCGTGGATTCCCACTGGGTAATTCCAGGGAAAAGCTGGAATGCACGTGGTGTGTTGGTGTCATGAAGCCCGACCAGCAGATTCCCACGGGTGGGATTGTTGCCAGGTGGGAATGCAGAGGGTTCCCTCTGTTCCTGCCCAGCACCCCCATCCCCCTGGATTCATCCATGGCCACCACAATTCCAGCACCAGATCCTTGCCTTGTCCCATGCCCTGACACACCTCACCCTCCCGCGTTTCTCCAGGGGTTTTACGTGCCAGTGGCGATGTGTTAGAAATGACCACCCGGAATGACCAAGTCACTCAGCAAAAAGGTAGTTTTAATTGTAGAGATAATGAAAATTACCGGGTCAAACAGCGTTGGGTGCCCGCAGAGTCCCCGCTCTGTCAGCAGCACCCGTCAGAGCTCGCAGGCTCTGCTTAGAGACAGTGGAAACATACGTCTTGGTTAATGATTGCTCTTTCAAATCTTTTGGCAATTTTGGGTCAGGAAGGATTACGATATTCCCAGCTTAAAATTTTACCAGAGATGCTCCATTGTTCAAGTTCTCTCTCTCTTGCCTGGGGATACCTCCCTCCTCATCTTGGTTGGTCTGTCCCCCAGTTGTGTTGCGGTCCCCGGCCTAATCTTTGTATACATTGTATCGATCTTGTATCAAAAGGCTGCTCAGTCATTAACTTTGTTTTTCTTCTTTTACTCCTTTTTATACGTTAAACTAAGTTCATATCTTGCTTTTAGTTGCTAAATCTTTACGGCACAGTCCACAACGCCCAGATGTACAATATTCAATGCTTTGGAATCCCCTTGAATAATGTGGAAAACCATACAAAATACTTCATTATATTTTTGACACGAATTAAGCCTCTATTTCTCACAGATGGAATTAAATCCATGGCCAGTGGGATTCCTGGAATGCAACCCTGTTGGAGCCCCTGTGGGTTCTCAGGCCGAGGAGCTCCCAAGGCAGAGACCTCAGGGACAGTGATGGACCTGCAGGATGACCTTGGCCAGCAGTGACCTGAGGGCAGAACCTGCTGATGTTCCAGGGAATGACACAAGTGAAGGGCTCTGTTAATGAAGTTAAAATTAAGATAGATAAGTGCTATATAAATTCACAAAAAATCCAAAATCTCTCCTGGTTGCTCCTTGGCTCCAGATGTGTGTGGTGAGACAGTTTGGATGGAGTGGATCAGCTGTAGAAACAGGTCCAAGTGTGTGTTGAGACGGTCCTTTCCTGTCCTCCTGAGATCCCTGCCCAGGGAACACAAAAGAATGGAAACATTTGGGGCCTTTTCTGCCATTCCTGAGTGGAGCTGGAACTTCAGACAAAGAGGAATAAACTCATTTTTGGTTTTGCTGCACTCAGGGGGTCTCATGAACAGCTCAGGTTTATAAAGCCCTTCCTGAGCCCCTCAAACTGTGTTTGTGCTCCAAGTCATCGGCCACACGACCCCGGAACGCTTCCCTCCATTGGAAAAGGTTCCATGAATCCCTCAACAGGCTCCTCTGGGATTTCTTTACCTCCTGGTTCTTTTTCTGGCATTTTTGGTCCTATCTTAAACTCAAAGGGAAGGACGAGATCTCACCTTGCCTGGAACTGTGCTGGCAAATTCCAGCGCCCACCCGGATTCCTGGGAAGCTCCATGAAATATTCCATTCCTGTCCTTTCCTTTGCCTCCCTGGGAAATTTGTTGTTGCTCAACATTTGTTTTTTTGTTTGTTTTTTTGTTTTTGTTTGTTTGGTTTGGTTTTGCGTTTTTTGGGGGGAGTTTTCATTCAGGATAAAATTATTCCTGTAAAGTCTTTTTTTTTAATCCCTGGCCCACCGTCCTGGCAGGAAAATAAAATTCTGATTAAAAGCACGTGGGGTTTCCTTTCCCTTCCTGCCACAGCCCCATCTGAAAATCGATGAGAATTAAATGCTGCCCATAAAAATATTATCAGAGTTTTAGAGGGTTTCTTTAAGGGCAGCTTTAATTATTAAAGCCAGGCTCGTTCTTGGGGGCTTTTTGGGCTTCTCATAAAAATTAAAGAAAAGGAGTTTAATGAAGTAATTATTAGAAGAGCAAACAGCACCAGAAGGGACATTTATTTTGCAGTGTAAGGTGCTTTTTTGCCTGTGGAAAGGAATAAGATTAAGGTTAATTGAGGAGGGGGGGGGGAGGAAAAAAGCTGCTGCTGGAACATTCCCAGGCCTGGGAAGGAGAGGGAGGAAGAAATCAGAGGAATAGGTTGTTTAATTCAGAGCAGAGAAATCAAAGTAGAAAGTTATTTGAGAGCAAAGAAATCAGAGGAATAAGTTAATTCAGTGGAAAGAAATCAGAGTAATAATTAATTCTGAGCACAGAAATCAGGCTAATAATTTAATTCAGACAAAGAAATCAGAGCAATAAGTTCTTTAATTCAGAGCACAGAAATCAGAGAAATAAGTTCTTTAATTCAGAGCACAGAAATCAGAGTAATAAGTTATTTATTCAGACAAAGAAATCAGAGCAATAAGTTCTTCAGTTCAAAGAAATCAGAGCAATAAGTTCTTTAATCCAGAGCAAAGAAATCAGAGTAATAAATTATTTATTCAGACAAAGAAATCAGAGTAGTAATTTCTTTAATTCAAAGAAATCAGAGCAATTAGCTCTTTAACTGAGGGCCCAGGAGTGCATGAAGAGTGCCATGACTTGGGTCCCAAACAGGATCCATGCTCAGAAATGATCCTAGAAAAGGCTGCAGGAGGGACAAGGCTGGAGCAAAGGAACATGAGACCTGTGTGGACATTGGTGGGTTCATCTGGGGAATTGCACTAAAATGAAAAGAAAAAGGAGGAATTTTAATGTAATTTAAATTCAACTGAATTCTAAGGATACCAGTATTTCCATGATGGTCTGGAGAACTAAAAAAGACCCCTGAGAAATTCCTGTTCAGAGCCAAAAGGGGAGAGAAACCAGAGGGTTCTCCAGGATGGACACTGCCCATGGAGGGACAGGAGAAGAGTCACCCCCTTCCCTTCGGGGACAGACTGACCAGGCAGTAAAGAGCAAAAAGAGCAACAATTGTCACCTTCTCCTCAAATCACTGACTGGAAGGTCTCTCAGCCCACTGACATGGAGGGTTTGGATCATTTCCTCAGGCTTTGCTGGATCCTCCCCAGTTCCTCCTGCCTTGGTGACTGACCCAAATCCTGCTGCTCAAGGTGGGCTGGTTTGGAGTGAAACCAGCAGGAGAAACGACGCCAACTCGGAATGGGATGGCAAGTCAGAGTAACAATTCAATCAAAAGAACTGAGGCTCTTCCCAGTGACTCCACAGGGACACCTGGGCTGCTCCAGGGGTGGCTCAGCTCCCTCAGGAAGTGCAGATCCCTCAGGTTTGGGGCGACAACCAGCAACCCCAGCAGGTGCAGAGACCCCAAGGGGGGGTTCGTCTCCCTGGATTAGCTGGAGCTCCATCCTGGCCTTTTCCCAGCAAAGCTGTGCAGATGCAGCTGCCCAGGATTCACAGGGAGGTTCCCTCTGAGCCCACCAACCCTTTTAATTCCCAATTCCTTTCCTCCTGATGAAGAACCTCAAAAGGCAAGAACATGAGAGAGCAGGAGGGGTCAAGAGGCAATTGAGGAGGGAAGATCTCCCTTTTCACTGCGAGAAAAGCCCTTCATTAGAGGGAACAAGCAAAAAAAGAGAGTGAGGGAAGAGCTGAGCCACAGCCTGGAGAAGGTGAAAAGCTTTCCATCAAGTGAATTGATTAGCAGACTAATCATAATCAGGACTCTTGGATTAGCAGTTAATGTGGAGAATCAATTAATGGGGGTCTTTGTCACGTGCCACGTTCCCTCCGGAGCGCAGGGATTCCTTGGCAGCGTGTTCTCCGAGAGGACAGAGGTTGGATCAGGGGCTGGGGAGGAGCCCCTGTCAGCACAGCAGCTCTGTGATGTCCTGCTCTCCGGAGATGGAATTTTAGGGAGGGAGTTTTTGTGTCTGAGTGGAGTTGGCTGAGCCATTTTAACTCCCCTCTTGTCTCCTCTGCCCTTTCTCCATTTTTGCCAGCAAAGAACAAATCGTTCTCCCAGGAATTTTTGGTGCCCCCCCCCCCACCCCGTTCCCTTGGAGGAGAATCATCTCCTCTCTGGAGGGAGAGCAGCAAATTCCTGAGAGGGGAAAATAACAGCTCCAAACTTGGAGAAAACGTTGGGATTTGGGCCTTCAGGCAGCTGGGACTGGGGGGGTGGACACTGGGAATGTGGGATTGCTGGGGCACCTTTCCCAGCCCCTCTGACGGATCCCATGGGAAGATCCAGGGGGTGCTCAGAGTAACGAGCTGCTCCCGTTTAATTACCAGCGAATGTTCTGCTAAATATGCAAATGAAGTCAAACTAAGCCTAAATCATATTTTGGCAATAACTTTGTGCCCGTGGGACAAAGTGAAGTTTGGATGCCACAGTTAAAACGAGCTGAGATTGTCTCATGATACTTCTTGAGACCGGCACATCGACATAAATCTGTGGTGGTTATTGTGACTATTAGTTATTAATTATCAGTGAGTGTTGTGCTAAATATGTAAATGAAGTCAAACTAAACCTAAATCATATTTTGGCAATAACTTTGTGCCTGTGGGACAAAGTGAAATTTGGATGCCACAGTTAAAACTGAAATCCTCTCAGGCCATGATACTTCTTGAGTCGAGCACATCAATATGAATCCGCGGTGGTTGCTGTGATAATTAGTTATTAATTATCAATAACTGTTGTTCTGTGACCTTTGGGATCAGGTTACTGGATCACACTGGAATGTGGAGTGAGGCAAAGGTCCTGGCTGCTCCCTCTGGGCCATACAAGGCACCATCCCAAGCTCCAGCCTCACATGGAGACCAGCCCTGGTCCTGCCCTGGGCAGGAACCTCCAGAACCTCCAGCTCTTGTCTGGGAACTCCTCAGGGCCACCAACTTCCTTCCAAAGGGATGGGAGAGGCACAGTTTGCTTAATTCCCAGGGTGGTGGGCACAGCCCTGAGGCTGTCAGAGCTCCAGGAGGGTCTGGGTGATCCTCCCAGGGACGGAGGGGGTGTTGGGGTGGCCGGGGGGTGGACCTGGGTGGTCCTTCCAGCTCAGGATATTCCATGACTCCACCAAGGCTTCATAACAAGGAGTGAAACGGAGACCTCCTGGAGGGGGAGGACTCAGACTTTGTGCCCTGGGAATGACTTGGCTTGGCAGAGGAGCCCCCACCATGACATTCCCCCGAACACTAAACCCTTTTGTTCTTGGGGAACTTAAAATACCTTATACCCACACACAGTTTGACTTCCCAGCAAAACAAAGAGGAGGACAAACATCTCTTGCATCTCTCCTGGATGTGGACCCAGGGAAGAACCTGGCAGATGATTTTCTGTGGAGTAACTGCCTGGAGCAGGAAATACATGAAATAAAAGCACTTCTGGATCCCCCCAGTGACACAAGGACTTGGGATGTGTCCCTGCTGGGAGACAAAAGGGAGGTGACTCTCTGGATAAAAACCTTGCCAGAGGAAAGAATTCCTTCAGGGATGGAGATGTTGCCCCTCTGCAGCCAGTTCCTCAGAGCCAACTGGATTTGAGTGCAATGTTCTGTCAGAGCTTTGCCAGCCAACAGTGACTCCTGTCGGGCTTCCTGGGGATGGGGAGGAGGAATTTTCAGAGCTGATGTGGGATCTGAGGCAGAGGAGATTGGAGACAGCAGGAATTCCTGGGCCTGGGAGAAAGGTGGATCCGGGCATCCCCCTGAAGCTGCACCCGTGCTTGGATTTCCATCTGGTGGGGCTGGTGGGAGGTGTCCCTGCCTATGGCAGGGGCTGGGATGGGATGATCTTTATGGCCCCTTCCAACCCAAAGCAGTCTCTGATCCCAACTGACAATTAATTCTGGTGCCGAATTAATTTGCCAAGCCTTGTTTGTCTGTCACCCTCCCATACAGAGGCCCTGCCAGGGTCACTGTTAATCCACACCTGCATCCCCTTCCACCAATTCCACAATAAAGGGATGGATGTTTGAGGAATTATCAGCCAAAACCAGTCCCAGCCTGTTCCTCTCCTTCCTTTTCTGTGCACCCCCCACCTCCTCCCCTCCATATCTCCTTCCTTTCTAGACATCTGCTGGAGGAAGGGGGAAAAAAATAAACCACCCTGTAAGGTTATTAATTCAGAAACATCTCCTAAAAACCAGCAAACTGGAGTTGAAACGTGGCCAGGATGCTTTGGCACAGCTCCCAAACTCTCATCCCACTCCCAGCTGAGGATGGGATGGCACTTCCTTGGAATGATTAATCAGTGGCACAAGGGCTCTTACACCTCAGCCTCTCCCCCAGCCCCTGGATCTTCTCTCTCCTCCTCCAAGGGGCAGTGGCTCCTGCTGGCAAATCTCCTTTTCCCAGGAGGAAAAGTAGTCCTGAATCCTGGGGAGGATAAGCAGGGAGAGGTCACTGTGGCTGCTGACTAGTTAAAAAAAATAGTTCTTTTTATGATGGCTGCTAATTATTATTTATTCGTTTCATCTTGGAGAAGAAGTGGCTCAGGAGAACTTGGAGCCTCTTCCAGCACCTGAAGAGCTCCAGGAGAGCTGGAGAGGGACTGGGGACAAGGGATGGAGGGACAGGACACAGGGAATGGCTTCCCAGTGCCAGAGGGCAGGGCTGGGGGGGATATTGGGATATTGTCTCCATGACAACCAGGATTTGAGGAATCACCTCAGGGCCTGGTTGAGATGTTGCTTCCTCCTGAAGAAGAGACAATGGCAGGAAACGTGTGCGGCCAACTCAAGGTGCACCTTGGCTGAAGAAACTTCACTGGGATGGGTTGGAAAACCCTAAATAGCTCATCCTGGGATGCCCAAGGATTTATATCCTTGATGGGAATGGGGAATCGCAGGGCTGGGACTGCAGTGCTGTTTTAGTACATTGCAATTCATGGAGTCCTGGAATGGTTTGGGTGGGAAGGGACCTCAAAGCCCCTGGTCAGCACCTCCTCCTCTTGCACCACGGCCATGGTCAAAGCTGTGAGATGTCCCCTCTCCAAAGGAAGTGCCATTAAAAGGTGCCTGAGGGTCTGTGCTCTGACAAGAAGGACACCAAGTTTGTCCAGAGAGGGGAATGGAGCTGAGGAAGGGGTTGGATTTTATTTGGACAGTAAAACCTCTAATGAAGAAAACACAAAAGAAACCCAGCTAAAATGTGCCTGTTTATGAAAGTCTTATTTTCTGGTTTTCACTTTGTTTTTCCAAACTCGGCGCTTCAGTCGATAAAGTTTCATTTTTCATTGAACAGCTTGGAAAGCCTCAAGTGGAATTTTCATTCTGTTTCAATGACTTATTTTTTGAACCCAAAAAACTCAATGAGAAAGTGAAAATTGAATATAAATGCAAATAAAGCTTTGAGTGTGCCCCAGAAAAACAAAAGGAGACCTTCCCACAATGGGCTCGTTCGATCGGTCGCCATTGCAGAGAACAAATTAATCAATGAGAAAATCATGATTTCATTTACTATTTTCTCACAACTTTTTCTGTGTTCCTAAGGAACAAAGACTTGGAATCCCAACCATTGCATGGGATTTTTTTCCAAGCTGCCCCAACAGCTGATAGGACACGTGGAGATGTATAGGTGGTGGTCGCCTGCCCTGGGTGGGGTGGAACCAGACCTTGCACTGCCCTATAAAGGGACCTCGGTGACAAGTTCATCACCCCAATCCCTTTTGTTGAGTTTGTTCATCATCTCCTCTCCCTCTTCCATGGGCAGAGGAACAAAAAGCCAAGTGAGCTGAGCAAGCAGAGCTCAGCAACTGCATCTCCTGCAGTAGGGAACGTCTGCTGGGGAATCCTGGAATTCCCGAGGCTGGCAAAGCCCCCCCAGCCCACGAAGCCCACCCCGTGCCCGATGCCCACCTTGTCCCCCAGCCCAGAGCTCTGAGTGCCACGGCCACTCCTGCCTTGGGCNTGTAATTCCCTGATCTATTCCCACCCCCCAGGACACAGCCCTAAATCCCTCCCAGTCCTGCGTTCGGGGCAGGAGCACGAAAAGACTTCTAGAATTTAAAAACCGAACTGCCCTTTTTTATTATTCCACCCCCCCCCCCGCCTCTCTCTCTCTTTTCAGGAGACAAATCCTTTACCGGAACGCTCGGCTGGGCTCTGCATTCCAACCGCATTCCCGCTGCCTCCCGCCAGCCCTTCCCGTGCCATCTGTGCTCCTCCCTCCCGCTCCACGTGGGCTGCTCCCTCTCGTCCTTGAGCAGCTCCTGCCGTGCCTTTGGTGACCCCAAACCACCCTGTCCACGAGCTGCTTTGTGCTGACGGTGCCGCCCTCGTTGCCCACACAGAAACAGCTCTGCGGAGCTTCACACCCTGCTGTGCAGAGGCTGCTGAGCTTCTTGGCATGGAAACCAGCCTGAAGAAGACAGAACTTCTCTACCAACCTGCACCTCAGGAAGTTTTCCATCACCCTCACATCACCACTGGTGAATCAGAGCTCAAGTCAGCCCAGCAGTTCACTTATCTGGGCAGCATCATTTCCTCGGAGGGTAAGATCGACAGAGACATTGACAACAGGTTGGCAAAGGCATCAGAGCTTTTGGGAAACTCCATGAAAGAGTCTGGAGCAACAAACAGCTGAAGAAAAGTACAAAGATGAGTGTCTGCAGAGCCATTGTCCTGTCTACTCTGCTCTGTGGGTCCGAATCTTGGGTCATCTCCCACCACCGGCGACTCCTCGAACGCTCCTGTCCATCCCAAACATCCCCTGGTGTGGCCACATGACTGATGTGTCTGTGCTGGGACAGGCAGAGGTCACCAGTGTCGAGGCCGTGGAGCTGAGAACGGGGCAGGGCACGTCCCCAGGGTGGAGGATCAGCCCTCCCTGAGGTTGTGCTCCGTGGTGAACTCTCCAAGAGAGGAGTCCTGAAGAGGAGACACAAGGACTGCCTGGAACAACCCCTCAGCCTTGGCCACAGTGACCACCAGCACTGGTCCACTCTGGGCTCCAGTCGGGAGACGTGGACACCCCCCACCCATAACGCTGCTGCCTCCTTGGAGAGCACACGCAGGATCAGCCTGGAGGAGAAAAGACACCGCAGGGAGAACCTCGACGGCACCACCTACGGGGACTTTCTGCTGTGCCTTTGGCGACAGGACTCGCCCGTCCCACATCGGCCTGTTGAGCCACCAGCGCTTCCAGCGAGCGTGAGGAGAGCCCTCCCAAATCTTTCTTCCCGAAGCCTGGCCAGGATGATGACTGGGCTCTGCATTCCAACCGCATTCCCGCTGCCTCCCGCCGGCCCTTCCCGTGCCATCTGTGCTTCTCCCTCCCTCTCCACGCGGGCTGCTCCCTCTCGTCCTTCAGCATCTCTTGCCGTGCCTTTGGGGCCTGATTTTGGGGCCAGATTTCGGTACCTTTTAGGGCGCGGGATTTGGGAATCAATTACCGAAGCCCTTCCCCAGAAATCCCCGCCCTGGAGCGCTTTGGGAAAAGCGGGGAAGGGGAGGAGGCAGGGACGGGGCTGTGGAATATCTGGGCTAGCAGGGACCCACCGGGGGCTCCGCGGTGGTTGAAGGGGGGGGAAAGAAAGGCTGGGAATTTGCTGCCGGAATAATAGGAGTGTTTTCCTTGTCTCTGTACCACCGCTGGAGGCTCCCGGTGCAGCCAAAGGGGGTCTCCCTGGAGGACAGCGCTGAGCTGATTGATGAACTCATCCCGGTTTGGAATGTGACAGCTCCCACACACTTGGGCGGCTGTTGTCTGTCGTGCAGCTTCCCGGGCTGTGCCGTGTTATCCCGGCATCCCCGAGGCTGGAAAAGCTCCCCCCCGGAGCCCACCCCGTGCCCGATGCCCACCTTGTCCCCCAGCCCAGGGCACCGAGTGCCGTGTCCAGCCATTCCTGGGAATGGGGACTCCACCACCCCGCTGGGCACCCCTTCCCATAGTTACAGCCGCCTGTGAGTGGAAAGGAGGATTTTCCCCTCCTTTTTAATCCCTAATCCAACACGGGAGAGGTGCTTCCCACGATTATTCCACGACCCCAGAGCCACCAGTTGCCACCCACGAGGCATATCTCCCCAAAATCCGTGGCCCTTCCTGCCGCAGCCCACATTCCCGGCTTCCCAGCAATCCTCAGCCGCCGGCTGCCTGGAAAACCCAGCGAGCACGTGCCGATCCCTCAGCTCCACACCCGAATCCATCGGCTGCCGCATCCCACCGGGAGCGGCGGGGCTCCCACACCTCGGTCAGGGCACATCTCGGCTCCTCTTCCCGGGGCTCATCACCAGCTGCAGCACTTGGGTCTGGCAGCCTCGGGTGACCCACCGGCCGAACACGATGTCAAACACATTCAGCAGAATGGACCTTCAGCTTCTGGCTCGTGGCTCTTGCCAAGGGCGTGGAACGGGAGAGGAGAGGGGTCAGAGGCTTCTGGGGCTGGATTTTGGGAGCAGGGGCGGTTCCAGGGTGGTCTCTGTTGGGAGCTGCCAGAAGGTCCCCCTGTGCTGTGGAGCCAAGGACAGCCAGGGCCAGGAGGGACCTCCTGCTGGTGGCCAAAGCTGAGCCAGTGGAGAATCCCAGTGGCAGCTCTGGGAGAACAGAGGGAAGGATTGGGGAGTGTGGGGCAGTTGGGAATTGCAGCCATGGGAGAACAACCCAGAGCCCAAGGTGGGAGCAGGAGGAGGAGAAGGAGGGAGCCCACGGGAGCAGGAAAGAGGGAAGGACTCAAAGCTGTGCCCCCCCTGCAGCCCCTGGAGATCCCTCGGGGTGCACAGACCCCCCTGCAGCCCCTGGAGGAGCAGGTGGATGCAGAAGGAGATGTCCTGTGGGAGACCCGGGATGGAGCGAGATCCTGGCAGAGACTCGTGGCCGTGCCCCGTGGAGAAGGAGCCCCACGCTGGACCAGGTTTCTCCTCGGAAACATCTCCCCTCCCTCTCCGGTTGGATCTGCTATCCCTGGCTCTCTTCCCCGTTAATTGCGAGAGCGGCAATTAGGCGATAGAGCTGCTGATAGCTGATAAGGGAGGAGAGGTTATCTCCGCCCGGCGCGGGGAGGGAAGATCAGCGGAGGTGCGAAAGCGGTTTCTTATCTCCCTGTGCCACATCGGGCAGGGAATGGAGTGATCCAGCGGCTAATCCCGAATCCGCGATCGGCACCGCATCTTATCTGCCGGAAGACGGGAAACACAGTCGGTGTATCGCGCTGGAACAGCTACTCAGACTCTGCTCACGGGCCGGAGGTCCCAGGGACGCGTGAGGGGGATGTAGTGGTGCCAAAAAGCCCTGAAATCACGGCTGGGTGATTGTCCCGGAATTCCAACCGGGGTGACTTCAGGGAAGTCCCGCAGCCTTTTATGGCTCCGCAAAGCCCAAGGCTGTGTGTTCCCGGCGCCGCCTTTGGATGAGCACCCGCGAGCCCGAGGTGGGGGTGGCATCCTCCTGAAGCAAGAGCAAGGTCTGAAGGAGCTCGCTGAGCCAGTGAAGGTCCCTTGCCCTGTTAGAAAACTGCCAGGTGCTTGTTCTGCCTGATCCCTGATGGACAGCTTGTCCTCTTGTGTTCACTGCGCCAAAACCTTAGAAGGCTGCTGGGAGGGCTACAGGATAAACCCAGTGGGCATAAATCAAGGGAACATGGACATTGGAATGGGCTGGGAAGGCCTTGAGCCAAGGAGTTTGGCAAGTTTGACCAGCCAGGACACCTCACAAAGAAAGGTGCAGAGGTCGTGGTGGGAAAGAGGAGAAAACGCCCCCTGAAGAGGCTGAAGGTGGGACAGACCACCCAAAACTGTGCCAGGAGAAGATCCTGGAAGGCTCCACCCCAAGCCCCCCCCAAACTCCACCTCTATGAATATGATAATTATCTATCACAAGGCCATGAATATGCATGTTAAGGTGTTGTAATCTTGGATGTCACCTGGATAAATTCCCTGGTTTCTGGCTGGAACTTCGGAGCAGTTTGTGCCCTGGAACTGCCTCGCTGCCCAACGTTGCCATAAACACCTTTGCTGCTCAAACACCAAATTGTCTCTGGGCAGGTCATTCATTTTGTGCTTTTTGCCATCACCCCCCAAGACTGAATTCTGTGCATTTAAAGTGAATTCCCCTGGGGGGTTGGGTTCAAGCTGTGCTGCTCTCTGGGTGAGGGAATTGGGGTCATTTGTTTGGGACCAGTCCCCTTGGTGGAGGTTGGGATCTCTGGTTTGTTGGTCAGGATGACCCTGGAGAATTTGGAGCTGGTAGAGAATCATGGAATGCCAGACTGGTTTGGGTTGGAGGAACCTTAAAGATCATCCCACCCCCCCCCTGCCATGGGCAGGGACACCTCCCACCAGCCCAGGGGGCTCCAAGCCCCGTCCAACCTGGCCTGGGACACTCCCAGGGATGGACAATTGTTAGAACCACGTGGCTGTCACAGACCCACCTGGACCAGACCCACCAGATCACCAGGAGAAAATAGAATTACAAGAATATATAGAAATGTATAGAATTATAGAATCCAGAATGGTTTGGGTTGGAGGAACCCTAAAGATCACCCAGTGCCACCTCCTGCCATGGGCAGGGACACTTTCCACCAGCCCAGGGTGCTCCAACCTGGCCTTGGACACTTCCAGGGATGGGGCATCCACAATTTCTCTTGGCAACCTGTGCCAGGGCCTGCCCACCCTCATTCCTTCCACATTTCCCAGTAGAATACCCAAGAATCCATCAGAAATAAGGATCAAGGGGAAAATGAGGCTTGAGAAGAAGAAGAAATCAGCAGAACTATTTCTTTGAGCCAGTAGGAAGAAGGATCATTTCCCTGTTCTCAGCTGCTTTGCATTCCCTGGTGCTCCCTGGCAGGTAACCATGGTAATTAAGGGGAGCTGCAGTTTGGGCAAGAACAAGACAGTTTTAGGGAGAAATTGTTCCCCTCCACAAGCCATATGGAAAAGCTGATTCATCCAGGAGGAGGAAAAGAAAGAATCCCAGGGAGAAATGACAAGGCAGCGACACACAGGAGGAAACACCAGCCCTGGAGCCAGGAGAGCTCTGGCTGCTGCTCTGAAGCCCCATCTCTGACTCTCACAGGCACCTCCAGCTGAGCCAAGAGAACTTCAGCTGCACAACCTTCCCATTTTTCCTGCTCTGCTGCCGAGGAGCAGCTCATCAGAGCTCATGGAGCTTTTGATGGGACAGCCAGGGGACACTTCCCCACGTAGCTCATTGGTACAACCCCGTTGCTGTTCCCTCTCTGGTGTCACAAACCAAGGCCAGGATGCTCCTTGTTTGTTGGGAGCCCCGTCTAATCGAGACGTTTGCTGCCCTTGCCATGCAGAAACAGTGGTTTAAAGAGCCAAAGGTGAGGGCAGCCCCCTCTTTGCAGGGCCCCCTGTGCCACCCTTCAGCTGGGGGCTCCTCTTGGTCCTGGGGGTGGCGTCTCACCACAGACCTGTCAATGAACGGGACAATTTCTTCCCAAAGAGGAGAAGCCACCGGACTGGAGCAGCTCAAAAATACCGTGGGAAGCCTGGTATCTTAAGGTGGGAATTCTGAGGAGCTGGCAGGGTGGTGGACCCAAACCCTGGGGCTATTTTGGTCCTTGGGAGCTGTGCGGCCAGAGGGAGCCCTTCCCAAGAGACACAGGACACTCAGACTGCTGCGTTCTGCTGCTTCTGGGAGCTTACCCTGGGATTGTTTCCCGAGGATTTCCCGGGAGCTGGAGCACTCCCTTTACATCTTCATTAGCATCCCTCACCGCGGCACAGGTTGCCAGGTCAGCGATGTGAGGAGATTAAGCAATCGTGTCATCCCACCTCGTTCACAACCCGAGCCCGAACCCTTTCCATCACAGCCCGAGCAATTAAAACCCAACCTGCTTCCCCTCTATCCATTATTTACTGCCCTTCAGCCGCCGGGAGCGTGTTGCTTTCCCTGGATGCGGTGGGAATCTGCTTTCCCAACCATGCCCTGGTCCTCCCCGCTCCGGCTCGGAAGGAATTGGCACGAACAGCGCGTTAACGAACTGCCAAGGGGCATCCGAACACCCTCCATCAACTGAAGGCTGCGTGTACAAAATACAATTAAAAGGCTTCCAAGGAGCTCTGGCTCCTGGCGGGGCCGATGGAGCAAATCCTCCTGGCAGGAGCCGCTTTGCGCCGGGGGCAGAACTCGCTGCCCTGGAAATGTCAGCGGGACGGAGATGAGCTGCACCTTGTTGCCTCCTCCCTGCAGCGGCTGCAGCTGCTTCTCCGGGAGGTTTGTCTGGGGCAGGACCAACTCCCTGCTCCAGGACCAGCTCCCTGCTCCAGCAGGGTCTCCAGAGCTGGGATCCGTCCACAAAGCCACGCGGGAGCAGGAGTTTTATTCCTGGAGCGCTCACTGTCCCAGTCCCTGTGCCAGTGGGAGTTCTCACCTTGGGCAGCACAGCTGGGCATGGGCATGGCCAATGTGGGGTTAATGTAGAGACAAAGGGCTCATTGACATTAAAAATAAATCAAATAATAAAATAAAATAGTTCTTCTAGACTCTTCCAGGCTGTTGAAATGATGGTAGAGCAGACCCTGCCCCAGGACCAGCTCTCTGCTCCAGCAGCATCTCCAGCAGCTGGGAATTTGTCCACAAAGCCACATGGGATCAGGAGTTTTATTCCTGGGACACACACAAAGGGCCCAGTTTGCAGGTGATGGGAGAGAAAACCAAACCCCTCCTTTTAGATCCAAACATGGAAAAATGGGAGCTGCTTTTCAGCAGTGCAGGGAATTTAGTGTGCGTAAAGCTCTCACCTTGGGCAGCAGAGCCGGGCATGGGAATGGCAAAGGTGGGTCTGGTGTGGAGACAAAGGGCTCATTGAAAGGAAACATAAAATAAAATAGCTCTTCTTGACTCTCCTGAGCAGCTGAGATGATGGAAGAGCAGTCCCTGCTCCAGGACCAGCTCCCTGCTCCAGGAGTATCTCCATGGCTGGGAATTTGTCCACAAATCCCTTCCCCCCCCCAGCCCATTCCATGTCTCTGTGACCCTGTGACCCCACATTGGCTGTGATCCTGTGACCCCACGTTGACTGGGACCCTGTGACCCCACTTTGACTGTGTCTCCCTCTCCTCCCAAGGCCACCCCAAGGACCTCCAAGCCAGCCCAGCACCACCAGCCCCCCCCTTGGCACGGGCAGCCCCCTTGGCTGTGGCAGCTCTGCTGGTGCCCAGCTCTGTGCCAGGCACACCAGGAGGGGGTTTTCGTGGTGGGGGAAGGGAAAAGGGTAAAAATGCTGCTTTTGAGTCAAATTCAGAGTGTTTGGAGAGCGAGGACAGCAGCAATCAGTGTCCAACCTCCATGGCCAAACCTCTAATGACTCCTTGCCTTTGCCAGGAGCAGGTTCTCCTCGGGCTGTGCCCCCAGGACCACGGTCGCTTCTCCCCTGCTGGAAACCCCACTGGAGGTCAGGACAAGCCTTTCATCCCCCAGCCCACTTTCACAAAGGTTCATCTGCTTTGATCCTCAGAGCTGGGAACTTCAGAACATTGATTTTGAATTTTTATCTACCCCTTTCCTCCCCCCTCCCCAGGTTTTTTACCTCCTAAAAAATAAAATAAAAAAAAAAAACCACAAAAACCAAAACATGGTTTCATTAATTTAATCTCGTGCTGCAGAAAATGTTATGAGAGCTCCAAGAGACTTCACACTGCGCATTAATTTCCTGGCACATAATTGTATTTATATTTCAACCAACAGACCTGAAGTGCATTATTATTATTATTGTGAAATGAGTGCTAATGGCTTTCAGCACTTTCATGCAGCTCATCATGCATTTACTGCCCGGCTTTGATGGCTCACAAAGCCTTCCATTGCTTCATTTCCATGAAACAAGTGTGAAGGATGAATTAAATGGTTCCTTATTTCATTGACAGATTTTATTTATTTATTTTTTTTTTTTTTCCCCCCTGGAAACTCTCCACAGCAAATAATCCCTTTGGAAGGTGCAGACCCCCATTGGTTCCACGAAGGAAAACCACCATTTCCACCCCCACAGCCCGAAATAAAAAGGAGAAAGACCAATTTATTGCTCTCCTTTGCATCGTGCCAGCACAGAAACTTATGTTCTGCTGAGCAGGGTGGACACAAACCCTAGGGAAGTCTCAAAGGACTTGGGGAGGAGGGAGGAGTGTGGATGTTCAGGAGAAGGTTGTGCATCGCCCATAAAAGGCTCCCAGTTTGTGCCCAATGGGCTGGTTTTATCCCTGAAGTCCAAACTGGTCGCTCACACCCCTTCCCAGGAATGCTGAGCACGGGTATCCTACAGGGAAGGCTTGGAAAAGGTGACCTGAAATAAAAACCTGCTTGTGAAGGCCACGAAAGGTCCCTCCAAGGAGCAGGTCGTGGCTCCATGACTTGCTTTGGCCCTGGGGAACAAAGGGAGGCACGTTTGGAACAACATCCCGGACGGGAAACCTTAAAGGCAACCTGGGGATGGACCAGCTGGGATTTGCAAGGAGGAAAGAGGGATTGGGGGAATTGAGGCTCTCCCCTTCCTCCCTGTCCATCACCAGCATCTCCAAAATATCCATGCCTTCCTTGGGCTGGGGCATCTCCTCCTCCTCCTGTCCCACATGTCAGTAACGGGATCACTGAAATTCCACTTCCCTGGGAGTGTCCCAGGCCAGGTTGGACGGGGCTTGGAACACCCTGGGCTGGTGGGAGGTGTCCCTGCCCATGGCAGGGGTGGCACTGGGGGGGGCTTTAAATCCCTTCCAACTCAAACCATTCTGGAATTCCATGAGCCACTTCCAGAGGGATCCCTGAAGACATCCCTGACTCTGGAGTGGAGCTCCAAGGAGTTTCCTCCTTGGAACAGAAGAACCAGAAGCAAAGCAGCTTCAATTACAGCTCCTCCAATAATTAACAACGTGGTTCTGTCATCCTTACGGATCCAGGAGAACACCAGGAGATTCCACTGAAAGGCCACAGCCACAGGACTCCGTGTGGAGAAGGAGGAAGGAAACCTTGGAGAGAGAAAGAAGCTCCCAAGCCCCAGCTTGTTTTCTTCAGACCATCAGCCCTCCTCTCCAGCCCCCAAACACTTGGATTTGGAGGATTCCTGCAGGTTTTGAGCCATGGAACCATCAGGGTTCCGTGAAAATGACCTGGTTGGATTGAGCTTCCCAAACCCATTTCCTTCCAAGGAACTGAACTGCTTCCTGTCACATAATGTGGTTGTTCCCTTTCCTTTGCTTTTAGGATTTTTTTTAATCTACTTTTTCTTTTTCCCCTGGAAGAAAAGCAGAGAGAAGGAATGAACCCAGTCCAGCCTGGATGAGAGGCAGAAAAGTGAGTGGGAAGTCTGATGGGAACACGGAGCTCGTTCCGGCCGGTGCGTGCAATGGGAACGTTGGGATTGGCAAGGATGAGTTGAAATGTGCTCCCAAACTCAACCCCCTGCCAATGTCTGTGTGAGGGTGTGGCAGTTTTACCTGGTGTCCACCCAAACCTCTGTCACCCCCTTCCCAGAGGGAAAGGAAAAGGAGAAAAGGCAAAAAACAGTTGAGAGATAATGGCAAAGCAAACTCAGAGGGGCTAAATACTGACATTTATTACTGACCAGATAAGAACTACAACTAAAAGTAATAAAACTAAAAAGTAAGGAATAAATCAGCCTTAAAACCCCCTTTCTCCCCCCACTGCTCCCTCTCCCCAGCACTTGGGGGGAGCAGGGAATGGGGGTTTGCAGTGGGGTGTTGGTGCTGCCATTGCTCTTGTGCTGGGGGTCACCCGTGGGGTGCAGGGGGGTCTGTGCCCCCCGAGGGATCTCCAGGGGCTGCAGGGGGGGCACAGCTTTCAGTCCTTCCCCCTTTCCTGCTCCCGTGGGCTCCCTCCTTCTCCTCCTCCTGCTCCCACCTTGGGCTCTGGGTTGTTCTCCCATGGCTGCAATTCCCAACTGCCCCACA
This sequence comes from Formicarius rufipectus, assembly GCA_013399695.1. Taxonomy (NCBI): domain Eukaryota; kingdom Metazoa; phylum Chordata; class Aves; order Passeriformes; family Formicariidae; genus Formicarius; species Formicarius rufipectus. Next base: position 49,655 of record VXAU01002771.1, read on the forward strand.
CTCCCCAATCCTTCCCTCTGTTCTCCCAGAGCTGCCACTGGGATTCTCCACTGGCTCAGCTTTGGCCACCAGCAGGAGGTCCCTCCTGGCCCTGGCTGTCCTTGGCTCCACAGCACAGGGGGACCTTCTGGCAGCTCCCAACAGAGACCACCCTGGAACCCCCCCTGCTCCCAAAATCCAGCCCCAGAAGCCCCTGACACCCCCTGGTAAAGACCATTTGATGTTGGGCTGCAGGAGGGAATTAAAGAACTCCAAGAACGCTCCTCAAACCCAACGCTGTGCCAAAGGATCCGTGGGAATAAACCTTCCTGGCAGGAAACAGGGACCTGAAAAACCAAAATCAGATGGATGAGAGCTCTCTGTGCCACGCTCCAGGCCAAATGGATGATGAAATCCTTGGATAAAAGTAGAGGGAAGGCCAAGGAGGAGCAAAGGGATCCTGTTGCGTCAGGGCTCAGTGCTGATGGAGCTTCGAGGGGATTTCGGCGCCGTGTCCTCTGCCCACGGCTCCAGGACAAGGTCAGGAGGCTGTAAAAAAGGCTCCTACTGGAACCAAAGAAATGTTGGAAAAGTGGGAAAAGGCGTCCTGGCAGCATCAGCCAGCAGGAGCTCAATGTGGGTAATCAGAAAGAGATTAAAAGATGACTTGAGCATGACAAGGAAGGAGCCACACAGGGAGGAGAAATTAAGATAATGGGTTCTGGAGACTTCCAGCCCCATTTGTGACAAGATCTCCTGGCTGGAAGCTGAAAAGAGACAAATTAAGAGCAGAGATGAAATATAGGGCTGATGAAGGGAGTCAATGAAGCAGTGGGACCGGGGCTGGGTGCTGGGAAACATCTAAATTGGGGTGTGACTGGAAATGTGTGAGCCAGCGAGGTGTTGCTCAAAACAACCTGATTTAAGGAAGGTCCCCGACAGGGGTCACACAGATGGTTTGGTGGACAGAATCCCAGAACCAGAGAAGGGGTTGGGTTGGGTGGGACCTTAAAGATCATCCCCTTCCACCCCCTGCCATGGGCAGGGACACCTCCCACCAGCTCAGGTGGCTCCAAACCCCATCCAACCTGGCCTGGGACACTCCCAGGGATCCAGGGGAAGGGCTCGAACTGGTTTCTGCTTATTCCAAGGAGCAGGAAGGAGCAGAAACAACCTTTAAAAACCTCTTCCCCAAGCCCTCCCTGCCTTCCCAGAGCTCCCTCATCTCTCTCAGCTCCACTCACCGGTGTAACGAGCTCATCTTTTTAATCAATGGAATAATTAACTCGTAATTAAGCAGAAAACATCGGGTTTGCCAACTGCCCTTTCTCTTTGATGGACCAAACGTAATTGCACTGTCACTCCAGTCTGCTTGAACAAACCACCAGAAGATGGTGTTTAATAAGTTGCCACACTGAGGTGGCAGCTTAGGATGGTTTCAAAGAATGTTTAATCTTGCTTAATTAATACCATCTAATCTACCAGAACTAATGAACTTTCAACTCCAGTGGTGGGTCACTGCCTTTGTGTCTGGTGACACACAAACAATGCGAGTTGCCAATTTATCAGAGCCCAAATTCCATGGAATAAAAGCAAAAATGTGACCTTTACTAAACTTGTATCTGTTTTAATTCCCCTCCTATAATTACAGAGTGGGAAGAAGGAAAGGAATGTCCTACTTGGAGGTGGGAGAAAGTTGGAATGTGACAGATGCAGGGAGACAAAGAGCTAAAATTAACGAGGCAGAAGGCATTATCAGCACTAATGAGTATTTATTAAATCATCTGGGTGAGGTTTTCCCACCTACTCACACAGTCCCCCTTATCACGGGTGGCACAACCATCTCATGTGGAATCGCCCTGGAACAGGCAGTGGGAAAGGGGCTCGTGTCCCTCAGGGATCACAGGGAATTTGTGAGGTGTGAGCACCTCCTGAGCATCCCCAGGGAACACAGCGACGAGCTCTTATGGAATCATGGAATGGGTGGGGCTGGAAGGGACTTTAAAGCTCCTCTCATTCCAACCCCCTGCTCATGTCCAGGGGTGCTGAGGAAACAGATTCCAGCTCCAGGAGCCTGTGATTCCCTAAAAAAAACCAAAGGGATGGGAAAAGCAGGCAAACCCAGAAAAACTTCAGCCAAGGATCCTGAGAAAAGTTACTTCATAAAATCTCCTTCCCGCTATTACTATGTCTCAATAAGTGTGATAAAACCTAAGGAATTCCAGAAGGCTGGAAAAGTCAGAATGTGGCATTAACATCCCAAAAAACCCCAAGCAGTTGGCGTGAAACAAGTAACTTGCAGGCTGATTAATCTGCCCTCAGTCCCAGGCAAAATAATGAGGGAGCTGATAGGGGAATCAATGAGGATTAAAAGATAAGGATATCATTAATTCCAGTCAACGGCGTTCCAGGGAAAATAAGTCATGTCAGACAAATCTGATCTCATTCTTTGAGGAGCTTATGAATTTGGGGAATAAAGGCATTTGCATGGCAGGAATCAAAGGGGCTTTTGGCAGGAGGCAACACAAAGGTCGTGGTTCTTCAGCACGGGGTGATGTTCTGGTCACCGAGGGCAGGGGGAGAGGAGAAGGGGGGTTGTTCTGACATGTTGTGGCCAGTCTTGGGTAGAGGGAGAACGAGAATGTTGAAGAAGTGATTGTGGGGTGGGCAGGGGAGGAAAACTCCTGTAAGAAAAGAAGCCCAAAGTTGCTGAGGTGGGAAAAGAGCTCCAAGGGCAGAGCCCACCCCGTGCCCGATGCCCACCTCGACCCCCAGCCCAGAGCACTGAGTGCCACGGCCAGTCCTGCCTTGGGCACCTCCAGGGTGGGCACTCCACAACCAGGAACATTTTCATTTCTGGAGGAGAAACAACCAGGAACATTTTCATTTCTAGGGGAAACAACCAGGATTATTTTCCTTTCTGGAGGAAAACCAACCAGGAACACTTTCATTTCTGGAGAAAACAACCAGGAAAAATTTCATTTCTAGAGGAAAACCAACCAGGAACTTTTTCCTTTCTGGAGGGAACAACCAGGAAGATTTTCCTTTCTGGAGGAAAACCAACCAGGAACATTTTCATTTCTGTCAGTGCTTGTAAAAGCAGCAATGGAATATTCTGCCCCATGAAGGAAATCACACCAAAATTTGCTTTCCTGGCCCGTGGCTCTCGAGAGCAGCTCAAAAGAAGAAGGAAAGGGTGGAAAAGCCCCCTCAGATGTCTCAGTTGCTGAAGGACTGAAGTTCTGGCCACCCCTGGGTGGCCCAGGCAGCTCAAGTGCCAATTCCCATGACAATTCTGCCAGGAAAAGTCAACAGGACGTTTTTGTTCAGGTCTCTCCCTCTATTGAATTCAGAGGCTTTAAAGTATCTGTCGTGTCTGCAAATCCACTGCCACAAACACCCCGAACCTCTGGCGTTCAGGAAACGGCAGAGCACACACAAATCCTCAGAGGGGATTTGTTCTGGCTCCCAGAGGGGGGGAAAAAAGTGCCTTTCCCAGCACTGAGAGCGTTTCCGATTCGCAGCTCGAAGTTGCTTCGAAGCGGAATTTACTTAAGACAGGGGGGAAAATAAAGGCTCTCAAAGCTCATTGGAAAATTGATTTGGAGATTAAAGATAACCCAGGCTGTGACTGAGAGGGATTGAGAAGATTCAGGAAGTCTGCACACACAGTGAACGAGTCACAGGACATGAGTGAGAGAATCCCAGAGTCACTGAGGTTGGCAAAGCCCCCCCAGCCCCCAGAGCCCACCCCGTGCCCGATGCCCACCTTGTCCCCCAGCCCAGAGCTCTGAGTGCCACGGCCACTCCTGCCTTGGGCACCTCCAGGGCTGGGCACTCCAAACCTCCCTGGGCAGCCCCTGCCAGGGCCTGCCCACCCTTTCCAGGCAGGAATTCCTCCTGCTGTCCCCCCTGGCCCTGCCCTGTCCCCCCTGAGCCCGTTCCCTCTCATGCATCCTCACAGACCTGAAGGTTCTGAGCTTCCCCACACCCACCACCTTCAAAACTCCCTCCATCAGTAAAATAATATCATTAATCTTCCATATTTGATGCCAAGCTCCAATTTCCTAATTTCTTTCCCATCAAATCTTTGGAATTCCTTTCCTGGCATTGCTCTTTGGCTCTGGGCAAACACACAAGCCAAGAGCAGGAGTTACTGAAGGTCCCCGAGGACCTGCTGGTGGCCACAGAGGGAACTTTTGGCCACTGCTCCTGGAGCTGTTTTTTCAATCAAATTTGATTTACTAGACCCTGGAAGGGGCTGGAGGTTTTTATATTTTTCCTAAAGGCAAATGATACAACAATTCCAGGGATGATCAGGCAGAATTCCCCTGGCTGGAGCAGAAATTCCATGCACTGCCAGGAATCCCAGGAGTTCCTGCCAAACGGGGTTTGTGCTCCTGAAAGGAGGAATTAGGAATTAAATGCCTGATTCTTTAATACTAATGCTGGGTGCTCATTAATATGATTAATATTAATAATATGAAACACAGAGATTTTGTCTAAATAGCAAGGATTAGACAAATTTAAAGGGGGAGGAAAAAAGGGGTTAAATACTGAAAGAAATCAAGGAAGGCCAACTGTGCTGCAAGGAGCTCCAGAGGAAAGAGGAATGGGAATTCTTGATGGGAATTCTGGCTGGTCCTGCCGGATTTGGAGAGCAGGTAAACTCTGCTGTACTCAAAGGGAGCCTTCAGGAGAGCTGGAGAGGGACTGGGGACAAGGGATGGAGGGACAGGACACAGGGAATGGCTTCCCAGTGCCAGAGGGCAGGGCTGGGGGGGATATTGGGGAGGGATTGGTGGCTGGGAGGGTGGGCAGGGACTGGCACAGGGGGGGCAGAGAAGCTGTGGCTGCCCCTGGATCCCTGGGAGTGTCCCAGGCCAGGTTGGACGGGGCTTGGAGCCCCCTGGGCTGGTGGGAGGTGTCCCTGCCCATGGCAGGGGTGGCACTGGGGGGGCTCTGAGGTCCCTTCCAACTGTTCCACGTTCAGAAAACGTTTCCATCATTTCTCACCAAGCCCCTTGGGAATCCTTGAGGAACAACTTCACAGCTTCTTTTTCCCTCCACCCCTCCCTCGGGGCTAATTATTTCTGCCTATTGGCATCCAGAAATCTTTCCTTTTTGATGTTAATTAACAAAGGCCCATCAGTCAGAGCAGCCACTTCTGAAGAAGCTGCTTTTTTCCTCATTTTTTTTTCTTCAATGAACTCTGTCCTGCTCCGTTAAAGCTGCCACTTCCCGATGCAGCCTCTAAAACACCCTGAAATATGGATTCCTCTGGAGCACCTTCAGCTCCCTCCCAGCCCAATAACGGGTCCTTATGCAGATGAGCTCCCTTTTCTTCTGCAGACACCAGGGGAAAAGAATTCCAATGTCGTGTGGGAGAAGCTTCGGGATGCTTGAAATATGAGAATATGATAATTGCAGTTTAATATGCTAATGGGGACTGGGAAGAAGGGGAGGAAATTGCCCATCTATTACCCAAGTCTCCGTGGCAGGGTAATGTGGGAGCTTGGACACCACTATTAATTGGAAACAATTCCTGGGATTTATTGGACATGGCCATGAAGTGGAAACAGTGCTCGAGGCTGAGAATAAAAATCAGCCAGACCAGGGTTTATTTCCTCAAGTTCTTCCTTCAAAATCGGGGTTCTTTTCTCAAATAATGCCTTAAAAATGAGTTCAGTGCCCAAGAACTCTGTCTGAAAAATGGCATTAATGACAACCACATCCCTTAGTCGGCCCCTGACAGCCCTCAAGGAGGAAGGGATGGGATTCAGGCTCCGAACACCCCTCCCTACTGGAGTGTCCCTGTGCCCTGATGGCTCCTCGTTTGGGCAGGAGGGGAATGTCTTTCCCGACGATCCCATCCACCCCTCCCACATCCCACAGCGAATCCCCGGTGCTGTTCCCCCCTTCCCACAGCAGGAGAGCAGCAGATTTATCTTCCCAGAGTTTCCCGAGTTCCTCACAGAGTGGGGCTCCTTCCAGGTGCTTCCCCATGGAAGCATTTCCTCCAGTTGCCTTTCTCACGTGTGGCAGGAGCTTCTGGGGCTGGATTTTGGGAGCAGGGGAGGGTTCCAGGGTGGTCTCTGTTGGAGCTGCCAGAAGCTTGTCCCCAGTGGGACCAGGAGTGGCACTGCCCACGGTGGTGGTGATGGCAGCTCCCTCTGCTCCCTCCTGGGTGTTCCCAAGACCCAGAAGACATTTAGAACCTCTGCTGGAAGGTGGGATGTTTTCAAGGCCGTGGGAAAATCAACAAACAGTATTGGAAGAAAACTCTTGGAGGAAAAGAAGAAGCCCACAAAGCACCTGAGGGTGAAGAACCAACTCTGAGGAGCAGTTCCCAGCTGTGCCTGTCCCCCACTTTCCTTCAGCTCCAGCAACCACCAGTGTCTCCACAGGTTGAGGTGAACTCGAGTGTCCTCCCAGGCTGTGGGAAGGCTCCTTGTCCCAGGATTTGCTCCCACGACTGGCAGCTTCCCTTTTCCCTTCAGGTGCCTCCTCCACTTCCTGCATCCGTCTGTCTCCCTGACCATCCTGCAGGACACACCAGGAGCACCTCCAACCCCCAGCACAGAATCCCAGCCTGGTTTGGCCTCAAGAGACCTTAAAACCCACCTCCTTCCAACACCTCCCACTGTCCTGGGTTCCTCAACCATCTCAGGGGTTATGGAGAGCCCTCCAGGTCCTCCAGGGCTTTCCAACGAGAGAATCTTCAAGGTCCTCTCCACTCAGACCATCCTGGGATTCTGTGATGGGACCAGGACCCTCAGAAGGGTCATTACCTCCTGTTTTAAACCATCCCCACAACATTTTGACCCTCAGCCAAGATGTGCCTCCCCGAGGCAGCTCTCTCTGGGAAACTCAGAAGCTTCAGGCTCCAAAAGAACCACTTTTCCCTCATCAGAGAAGCCAAGAAAGAACAAGCTGATCAAGCCACTTCTTTTCAAAGCAGGTTTTTGGGTTTTTTTCTTCCCCCCTTCACTTTTGTGCTCGTGCTGCTCCAAAAACCTCCTCATTTTCGCTCACCAAGAGGCCAGAAAAGCGATGAGTTTGCTCAGTTCCACATCTCCAGCAGAGCTCTGCTGTGGACTCAGCAAGTTCTGCCTCCAAAGATCTCCATGACCTGAGTGCATTGGAAGGCAGGTGCCAAAAAAAAAAAAAAACCCTGAAAAACAAAACAAAACAAAAAACCCAAACAAACCAAAAAAAGGAACATTTTGAATTGTTCTAAACACACACACAAAGAAAACCCCGCACGTTGAGGACTCTCAGAAAAAGGAAGGAATTAAAAGGTGGAAAGCAGGAAAGAAAATGGCAATGGTTTTAGATGTTTATATTGCCCTGGGACAAAGGAACCAAAGGATGAGTGGCAAAGGCAGAAGGAATCTCAGTCCTTGGAGCAAGGAGGGGGTCGGGCTCTGCTCCAGGGAACAGGGACAGGAGCAGAGGGAACAGCCTCAGGTGGGACAGCAGGAGGAATTCCTGCCTGGAAAGGGTGGGCAGGCATTGGAAGGGGCTCCCAAAATTAAAAGGTTTGAGGAAGAACCAACCACCCCCAACCAAAGCCTTTAATGCCTCAGAGTCGGAGCCACAGCAGCTGAGCGAGGAGAGGTGCTGGTTGGGATCTGTTCCCAGCTGGCTGCCCCATCCTATAAAGGAATCCTTCTCCTTTGAAAGCCACGCAACCCCAAACCCTGGATTTCCCCCTCCTGATGTGCTCCAGGAGGTCCCTTCGGCAGCCGTGGAGTTGGGGATGTGTTTAGGAAAGCATTTTGGCAAGGCAGGTCCTCCAGCACACCCTGCTGGGAGAGCTGCAACCTGGATGGTGGCTCCGGAGTCCCACCCGGCACCACGGGGGATGGTTTCCCTCCAGGAAAACCCTACCAAAACCTCCAGAAAACCGATTATTCCCCCCACACACCTCTCCAAATACAGACTGTCCTCCAAACTTTGGGGCTGGGGGTCAATTCACTCAGCCTTTTTCATGAGGAGGAAAATGCTGCTGCTCTGAAGGTGGAGCAGAGATGGAGGGTTGGGTGTGGGGGCTTTCACCCAGTGTCCCCCCAAACCTCCAGGGTCCCCTTTGCCAGAAGAGAAAGGAAAAGGAGAAAAGGCAAAAAAAACAGCTGAGAGGTGAAGACAAAACAAACTCAGAGTGACTAAATACTGACATTTATTACTAACAAGATAAGAACTACAACTAGAAGTGATTAAAAAGTAAGGAATCACTCAGTGTTAAGAGCCCCTTTCTCCCCCCACTGCTCCCTCTCCCCAGCACTTGGGGGGAGCAGGGAATGGGGGTTTGCAGTGGGGTGTTGGTGCTGCCATTGCTCTTGTGCTGGGGGTCACCCGTGGGGTGCAGGGGGGTCTGTGCCCCCCGAGGGATCTCCAGGGGCTGCAGGGGGGGCACAGCTTTCAGTCCTTCCCCCTTTCCTGCTCCCGTGGGCTCCCTCCTTCTCCTCCTCCTGCTCCCACCTTGGGCTCTGGGTTGTTCTCCCATGGCTGCAATTCCCAACTGCCCCACACTCCCCAATCCTTCCCTCTGTTCTCCCAGAGCTGCCACTGGGATTCTCCACTGGCTCAGCTTTGGCCACCAGCAGGAGGTCCCTCCTGGCCCTGGCTGTCCTTGGCTCCACAGCACAGGGGGACCTTCTGGCAGCTCCAACACAGACCACCCTGGAACCCCCCCTGCTCCCAAAATCCAGCCCCAGAACCCCCCTGGCACTGGCAAAGCTGTTCCTGTTCCCCAGCACCCCTTGGGCAGTGGCTCACCCAGTTCTGCTTGAACAGACACTCAAGGCCACGTTTGTGCTCAAAGCCCCAGCACCAGACACAGGTTGGGTTTGTTTAACATTAACCTGAAGGCTTTAGGGGGGGCCCTCTAATGAATTCCATTAAAGAGGAAAATTCTATAATGTAGTATTTTATGATTAATTAACGGTGCATAAAAATGGTGATTGCAATTATGCTGATAATTCCACTCCTGTGTCGTTATCGTGAGAACTGATCCAAATGTTTAACCCCCTCCAAGCATTTCAGGAATGCGAAGTACAGGGGACAAAAACTTTCTTCAAGCCCAAACCAAACACCACCCCCAGACCTCGTCTCTCCGTCTGAGGACTTCTAATGCCGAAGGTTTTTGAATGGCCCCCACAACGCTCGTGGAATGGTTTGGGTTGGACGGGACCTCAAGGTCCATCCAGTGTCACCCCCTACCATGGGCAGGGACACCTCCCACCAGCCCAGGGGGCTCCAACCTGGCCTTGAGCAGCAAATCCATGGCCCAGACACTTTTCTTCCCTGCCAAGATGCACAAGGAGTCTCCACTGTGGTTTCCATCACAGCAATGCTGACGAAGGTCCAACCAAACCTGTCCCGTAACTGGAAAGACCATCCTCCTCCATGGTCCATCACTGGGCACTCCCTCAGAATCCCAGGGTGGGTCAGGCTGGGAGGGCACACAGTGGGGCACAGGTGCCACCTCCCTGCTCATCCCAGAGCTCATGGATTGTGTCCAGAGGGCTCTGGAATATCCCCAGGGAGGACACCCCCCCTCTCTGGTCTCTGCTCAGGGCTGGGTCACTGCCCAGCCATGAAGTTCTTCCTCCTGTCCAGGTGGACCTTCCTGGGCATCAGTTCCTGCCCGTCCCTCTGGTGCCAGGGCTGTGCCCCCCGAGCAGAGCCTGGGCCGTGCTCTGCCCCCTCCCTGCAGCCACTGATGGGCACGGATATAAATCAATCTGAGCTCTGCAGTTTCCTTGGGGCTTTGGAAGTCCCACAGTTACAGAGGGTCAAAGAGCCACGGGAATTACCTGGTGGAATCTCGAGGGATTAACGTCAGCAAGGGGGAGAACAGGGATTTTGCCCCTTCTCCAAGGGCAGGAGAACAGGATTTTGGGAGGAGGGGCAAGATCTGGTGAGCTGCAGAGACCTCCCCACCTGCCAAGGATGAAGATGCCCAAGAGTGGTTGTCCCTTGTGGCAGATCTCACTTCATATGGCTTTGGAATCACAGGGAGGAATGACAAGGCCCTGAACCCTTGGGATTGTTAAGGGATAAACCGTTTCCCTGGCAGTGACACGGGTCCAGGAAGGGATAAACCAGAGGTACAACCCCTGTGAGAGCAGATAACGCTCAGCATCTGGAAGGGATTGAGGAAAACACCCCTGGAAGGCAAAGGAATGAAAGGTGAGGATTAAATCTCCATAACGAGGAGGGATTTGCATGATCTCAAAGGCTGAGCTCCCCTATTAGCTGATAAATAACCCTCGGGCTCGTTCCCTCGGGGCCCCACGTTGGCATCGGATGATAATTGCTTCTTGTCTTGGGGTATTTGCTGAGGAGAAAGCCCGGAGAGTGAACAATAAATTGTTATAATTAAACTTCAGGATGAATGGAGACTTGTGGAGACACGGATCTTTTCATTCGTGCCGTGCTGTAACATCCTGTTAGCACGAGATGGGCTAATTTATGGAAATGTTGCCAATTAGGGGCATTTCCAGGGAAATGGGATGCACAGTCCTGACAACATTGGAGTGGGGAGGAGAGCTGGATGCTCCATGGATGTGACTCTGAAACGAAGATAACTCCAGGTAGTTTAAAAGATGCCAGAGCTCTTACTGATGAGAGCAAAGCTCCCACGAAATACAAATGAAAGCCAAGGAATTAATGTCACCACGAGCCTGTGGGAGGTTTTGCTTGGATAGTGGGAAAAATGTCTCCATGGAAGGGGCTGCCCGGGGTGGATCCTCATCCCTGGAGGGATTTAACAGCCCTGTGGATGTGCCACTTGGGGACACGGGTCAGTGGTGGCCTTGGCAGTGCTGGGGGATGGTTGGACTCGATGATCTCGGGGGGTTTCCCAACCTCAATGATTCCATGATTCCATGAGGGTGGATTTCTCCCATTTCTAGGTTGACTTTTGCTAAAGGGACAATGAGAAGACAACATGAAGTCACATCAGAGCATTAGTGAGGAGGTGCCAGAGGATATTTCAGAGGGCAGGGCTGGGTGGGATATTGGGAAGGGATTGGTGGCTGGGAGGGTGGGCAGGGACTGGCACAGGGTGGGCAGAGAAGCTGTGGCTGCCCCTGGATCCCTGGGAGTGTCCCAGGCCAGGTTGGACGGGGCTTGGAGCCCCCTGGGCTCGTGGGAGTTTGTGGTAATACAAAGGAGACTTTCCGTGGTGCAATTAAAGTGATTCCATAATTAAAAATAACTGTAGGGAAGTGTCGTCCCTGCAGGGTTCGGGTGTCAGGACTCTGGGAGTGACACAATCTCAGTATTGAATGAAGTAAAGAGAGAGAAAGAGAGGAAAAAGGAGGAAAAAAGAGAGAGGGAGAAGGAGGGAAAAATGGAAAATGCAAACCCTGCAGAGCCAAAAACGGGGAAAACACAGGGAATTGCAAGGAATTCAGAAGAAATCCAGAACACGATGAATTGCAAGGAATTCAATGCAAATCCAGCGGAATTCGGGGTGGGAAGGAGGGAGCGCTGCAGCAAACCCTGCAGAGCCAAAAACGGAGGGAAAAGAGGGAATTCAGTGGAATTTTGGGGTGGGAAGGNGGCAGTGCTGGGGGATGGTTGGACTCGATGATCTCGGGGGGTTTCCCAACCTCAATGATTCCATGATTCCATGTGGGTGGATTTCTCCCATTTCTAGGTTGACTTTTGCTAAAGGGACAATGAGAAGACAACATGAAGTCACATCAGAGCATTAGTGAGGAGGTGCCAGAGGATATTTCAGAGGGCAGGGCTGGGTGGGATATTGGGAAGGGATTGGTGGCTGGGAGGGTGGGCAGGGACTGGCACAGGGTGGGCAGAGAAGCTGTGGCTGCCCCTGGATCCCTGGGAGTGTCCCAGGCCAGGTTGGACGGGGCTTGGAGCCCCCTGGGCTCGTGGGAGTTTGTGGTAATACAAAGGAGACTTTCCGTGGTGCAATTAAAGTGATTCCATAATTAAAAATAACTGTAGGGAAGTGTCGTCCCTGCAGGGTTCGGGTGTCAGGACTCTGGGAGTGACACAATCTCAGTATTGAATGAAGTAAAGAGAGAGAAAGAGAGGAAAAAGGAGGAAAAAAGAGAGAGGGAGAAGGAGGGAAAAATGGAAAATGCAAACCCTGCAGAGCCAAAAACGGGGAAAACACAGGGAATTGCAAGGAATTCAGAAGAAATCCAGAACACGATGAATTGCAAGGAATTCAATGCAAATCCAGCGGAATTCGGGGTGGGAAGGAGGGAGCGCTGCAGCAAACCCTGCAGAGCCAAAAACGGAGGGAAAAGAGGGAATTCAGTGGAATTTTGGGGTGGGAAGGAGGAAGCGCTGCAGCGAATCCTGCAGAGCAAAAATCGGGGAAAACACAGGGAATTCGGGGCAAAATCCAGTGGAACTGGGGGGGGGAAGGAGGGAGCACTGCAACAAACCTTGCAGAGCCAAAAACGGTGGGAAAACACAGAGAATTCAAGGCAAAATCCAGCGGAATTTTGGGATGGGAAGGAGGGAGCACTGCAGCGAATCCTGCAGAGCAAAAATCGGGGAAAACACAGGGAATTCAATGCAAATCCAGCGGAACTGGGGGTGGGAAGGAGGGAGCGCTGCAACAAACCCTGCAGAGCTAAGAATGGGGGGAAAACACAGAGAATTCGGTGGAATTTCGGGATGAGAAGGAGGGAGCGCTGCTGTAAACCCTGCAGAGGAAAAAACAAGGGGAAAACACAGGGAATTCAGAACAAATCCAGCAGAATTTTGGAGTGGGAAGGAGGGAGCGCTGCAGCAAACCCTGCGGAGCCGCGGACCGGCCCTTCTGGCCCGGGCAAAGCCGCTGTGCTGAGCCGAGAGCGGCCGCGACCTCTCCCCGCGCAGCTCCGGGGGTCGCGCCGCTTTGCAGCCCCGCTCCGCCTCGCCTGAGGGTGTTAATTAACCTTAATGAGCCGAGCCCGCAGCCTCTATTGGGCCCTGCCGGGGATGGGATGGGATGGGATAGAATTGGATGGGATGGGGATGGGTTTCCTATCCCGAACAGCGGCGCTGCCAGGGAGAGGCTCCCGCTTCGTCCCTTGTCTCCACACGAGCGACCTCCTCCTCCTCCT
>VXAU01002771.1:79042-90645 GCA_013399695.1 Formicarius rufipectus
TTATTATTTTCCTTCTGGTTCAAGGGAAATCTAAGGCAAAAGCCTTCACGGGTGTGGAACTTTGCTGAAGACACGGATCCAGAGCTGGAAGCTCCAGTTCTCCCCAGGAATGACACTGCGATACCTTCGCAAGCAAGGAACGAACAGCGGGGACCGCTCAGTGGTTGAGGAGACCTGGGACGGACCTTAAACGAGGTGCTAATTCAGCGAGCCGGAGGAAATCGGTAGGAAAACTACCCCCAGGAACATTCTTCCTGCCTCGGGGCATCCCCAGGGAGCGTTTCCAGCACCGGGAAGTGTCTCTCCCACCTCTGGTTACCTACCGCCTGATTTTTTGACAGTGGAGAGGGAAAAAAAATGTCCCAACGGAGAGGAAAAGTCCTGAACTGCGTTTTGGTGGGAGTTGGGAGCTGTCCCATGTCCTGATCAGAAGGAGCTGAGCTCCACACTGAAAAGCTCCCGGCAACACATTTTGAGGGGCTTGGGAAGCACCTAGAAGGAGTTTTTGTGGCCGAGGTGCCCTAATGATGAATTAAAAGTTTAAAATCTGCCTTAATTCTTCCACTTGCAGCGTGAAAATCAGCCCAGCTCCTCCCGAGAAGGTGCGTTTTGGGACAGGACACAAGAGGGGGTGGCTTCAAAGGGAGAGATTGGGAAGGGCTTGCTGGCTGGGAGGGTGGGCAGGCCCTGGCACAGGGTGGGCAGAGAAGCTGTGGCTGCCCCTGGATCCCTGGGAGTGTCCCAGGCCAGGCTGGACGGGGCTTGGAGCCCCCTGGGCTGGTGGGAGGTGTCCCTGCCCATTGGATTGGTTTTAAGTCCCTTCCAACCCAACCCATTATGTGATTCTTTGATTCCTCTGCCCTCAAAAACAGCCCCATCACTCTGAAGACCAGCCCTTCCCTCTGTTCCTCCCAGACACGTTTGGCAGAAGAATTTTAAGCTGCTAAAAAAATAAATAAATAAATAAAAATATATATAAAGCTTTTACTCTAAACACTTAACCCCCAAAAATCAGCTTAGGTGGCAAAATCTGCCTTTCCTGCAATAAAAGCCCTTTTTTGAAGACCTGGTTCATGGAAACCACGTCACTCAAGCTTAGCTGGGGAACAATATCCGTCAGTTTATCCAGCAGTTTGGGGAATTAATCCCCGAGACTTAACTGGCTTTATAAATTTGCACTGACAAAACTCGGAGGGCAACTCCAGTTTAGCTGCTGAGTTGGCCACAGTTCCCCTGCTGAGGCCCTGGCATGAAGACAGAGGGTTTCCACCAAGGGGCAGGAGGAGCCTGAGGAGCTCCAGGGTGCTGAGGGTCTCCAGGGAACCCAGACAGCCAAAATTCATCTCCTGAGGTGGTTCCTCACAGTTCTTCCAAAAAACCCATGGATGGGGCACTTTGGAACATGGTTTAGTGGTGTTGGGGCTGGACTTGGGTGGTCTTAGTGGTCTTTCCCAACCTTGGCATTCCAGGGTTCCCTGAGATGATTGGTGTCGGGTGTCCTTAATAGCAGCTGCTGAAATGCGTGGGTTTAATGAAGACCTGCTGCTTAATCTGGCTGCTAATCCCAGAAATTTGGCTGCTAATCCCGGAAATTTGGCTGCAGGAGGAGTGGGAAGGGCTTGGATCAGCAATTCCTGGGCTGTCTGGTGGCTGAGGCAGGAGCAGGGGCTGGAGGAAGGTGACTTCTCTGCTTTCTGTGTTAGTTCTCGACATTATTTGTCTGATTTCTGAGTGTCCAGGACAGTGATTGCCAGCTGTGGAGACGGGCACAGAAATCACCCCAAGAGGACCTTCCTGGGGTGGGGTTTGTGCTGGATCAAAGGACAAACAGACCAATCTACTGATGCTGTTCCCCCTTTTTGGCCTCGGTGCCCCATTCAGGTCCAGGTGCCCACTCCATTCCTCTGTGAATTCCCTTTTTTCACCAGCCCCTTGACCTTGTCCTCATTTCAACCCTGACCTGGTGGGATATTTCCCCCCCGGACATCCTCTTGGGGTACCTCCCTCGCTCTGACAGTGCTGTGCTCCCTCGTTAGGCTCATTAAATGTGATTTCAGTCAAAAACTTTGTGCTCTGCCAGATCAGCTCTGCCTCCAGGCCCGCTGTGCTGCAGCTCCCAGGACAGCCTTGCCTGCCTGTTCCTTTGCCCAGGCAATCCTTTGGGAATTGAGTGGCTCCAGGCTGTGGGGAGCAGACAGAGACTCAGCATCTCCAGAGGAAGGAGGATTGGAGCATTGGAGCATTTCCCAGCAGCAGGAAAACCCCTCCAAGGAACTGTGTTTCCATAAAATCACCAGCCCCTGGCCATGCCAGTGCCAGACAAGCCCCACTTTCCCTTCACCCTCTGCTTCCTGCCACCGTGGGCCTGGGTTTGTCTGGATTTGGGAGTTTATTTTATTCCTTTTATTTTATTCCTTTTATTTTGGAGTGCCCCAAAGCTCCCAAGCTGCTGCTGATGTGCAGCCAGTGCTGAGGTCCAAACCCTGCCAGGCTGCTGATCCCAAATCCCTGGATTTGTGGAGCTGCTGGAGGACTTGGGGGCTGTAGATGCCACCAGTGATGGGTTCTGCCCTGGCCAACCTTAAAGACTGGGGCAACTGAGGGGGATTCCTGGGGAGTCTCCTGGAGAAAATGGGATCTGCACATCCTTTCCCTGTGCAGGAGGGATTCCTGGAATGAGCCCTGCACAACATGCCTGGGTTTTTGCTTTAAGCATGTCAGTGGTGAGTGATGCAGCTGAGATCATTTTTTTAAGAGATGTTTTGGTTGGGGGGGGTTAAGGGGGTGATTCCTCTTAGAAACTTTGGGTCCTTGTGTTTATTTCCCAAGTCTAACAAATTCAGAGTTGTGTGTGCCCTGAACGAGGTGGGGATGGGGATTATTTGGGGCTGGGTCGCAGTGCTGCCTGCTCAGTGATGCAGTGGGTGGCCTGAGCAATGCCCAGGAGGCCCGAGTTTTCTTAGTATTAGAGCTCCAAATAAACTCCTCTGGCTCTGGGGAAGAAAGAGGCCTTCTCGTATTCCCTTGTTTTCTTTCCTAGAAATGCTTTCCCAGTGAAATTTATACTCCTGAAATGCAGACTTGATGAAAAAGTGATGAATGAATTTACCCCTGGACTTTGTTACTTCACATGGAAAAGGAAAAGCAATCAGAACTTCTGCCTCCTTTAGAAAGGGTCCTGTGCCAGATGGCATCACACTGAGGGTTGGAGCTGGATTTGGTTTTGGAACACCATGGAATGGTTTGGGTGGGAAGGGACCTCAGAGCCCCCCCAGTGCCACCCCTGCCATGGGCAGGGACACCTCCCACCAGCCCAGGGGGCTCCAAGCCCCGTCCAACCTGGCCTGGGACACTCCCAGGGATCCAGGGGCAGCCACAGCTTCTCTGCCCACCCCGTGCCAGTCCCTGCCCACCCTCCCAGCCACCAATCCCTTCCCAATATCCCCCCCAGCCCTGCCCTCTGGCACTGGGAAGCCATTCCCTGTGTCCTGTCCCTCCATCCCTTGTCCCCAGTCCCTCTCCAGCTCTCCTGGAGCCCCTTTGGGCTCTGCAAGGGGCTCTCAGGTGTCCCTGGAGCCTTCTCTTCCCCAGGAGAACATTCCCAGCCTGCCAATTCTGCTTCAAATGCCTTCACTAATTGGCTGTTGCTCAGGTTGTGCCCCTGAGAGGAGACACCTCACCCAGGTCACAGCCAGACCTGCCCTTCCTCCTCCCTTCTGGGTTAACACACTCCAGGGACAATCCCAAAAGGCAAATCCCATAACCAGCAGTGTTTTCCCTGAGGGATGGGGGCTGCAGCATGCAAGGGAGAGCATTCCAGCTGGAGATTGCCTCTGAAAGTGCCTCTGAGGCACTTTCCAGATGCCCAGTGCCTCTGGAAAGTCCTTGCATAGACACCCAGAGCCAGGGGCTCACCTTGGGAAGGTGGTGCCTGTTCCTGGAGCAGCCCCTGCCCTCAGTGCTCCTCCCTTTTCCATGCTGATGCTCTCCTGACTTGGATGCTTTTCCACCTTCTTCCGCCCTCTCTTTGCTGCCCACTTTGAGCCCCTCCACTTGCTCATCCCCTTCTCCTCCTCCTCCTCTCCTTTCCCTGCCTCTTGCTCCTCTTTCCTTGACTCCTCCAGTTCTGATAATCTGATCTGATTCATTATGTTCCAGTTTTATCCTTTGCCATCTTCTCCAGGCCCTTTCAGCAGGTGGGAGGGGCAGGAATGGCTTTGGTCTTGTTCTGGTGTTGCTGAGCCTGTTCTTGGTCCCTGCTGTGACCTGTTCAGGTCTCTGGGACAAACTGACATGCCAAGGAATTTGGGATTTCCTTCCTTGCACTCCTGTACAGTCAGGATGAGCTGCCAGCATGGTTTTGGGTGCGGTAGCAGGGTTGGGGGTTGTGAAAAAAATCCCATTTCCAACAGGAGTTTGTGTGGAAAATTCTGCCTGTGCTGCCAGTGGGGGCTTGGGAAGGGGCATAACCCCAAAGCCTCTCCCTCCCTGTGTGTTCTCCTCTGTCCCATCTCACAACACGCTCAGAGGTTCATGGACTGACTGAAGTTCTCATATGGACAGTGGGGCAGAGAACAGCTCTGCAATTAAAATTCAGAGGACTGGAGCCCCGCCACAGTCTGCATCTGTACCTGAGGTGTGCTAATGGGCTGTTCCATGAGATCCTGGAATTCAGTCAGGAAATCAGGGAGCAATAAAAGCCTGAAATCCAGGGAGAGAAGCAGCTGATGGTAAAACCTCAGCACAGATCCAGACCAAGCTCACTGATAGATCATTTTCCCAAGATTTTTAGACATTAATCCCATGCCTGGTTTCTCTTCATTAGCTCCTGGTGAATGAACAGTCTGTTTGGTTTTTGGGTTTGGTTTTGTTTTGTTTTGGGGTTTTTGTTTGTTTGTTTGGGTTTATTTTTGTTTTGTTTTGAGTTTTTTTGTTTTGTTTGTTTGTTTGTGTGGTGGTGGTGGGTTTTTTCCCTCTTTTCCTGTATTTTTATTTCCCCCTGGCGTTCAGAAAGAATGAGCTGCTCTGGGATGAAGCAGCAGGTTTCTAATTTAATTTATTTATTCTGTAATTGCTAATAAACCTCCCCCCCCTGCCCACGTCGCTGCTGGCTGATGCTCCTGGTTAAGGAGAGCAAGGAGCAATTCCAAGGCAGCTCCTGTCCTGGGTGTGGNATGCCAGGACTGACCTCCCAGAGTAAATCCCCCCTTGGGAAACTCCCCACCCTGGGGGAGGGACTGGGCGTTCCCAGCTGAGCCCAAGCAGAGAGAAGTTGGGGTTTTGGGACTGGGATCTCTGGTCAGATGCAGAGGAGGAGCAGAGCCTCACCACGACTGGCACTGCCACCAGGCTGCACCCATCATCTTCACCAGCAGGTTTCTTCCTTTCTTCTTACCCTGAACTCAGGGACCCCACGTGGTGCTCAGCACAGGGTTGGGGAGCTCCATCCTGCTCCTGCCCCCCTGGGCTGGGCTGTGCATCTGGGGTTTTTGTGGCACAAATGGATTTTCCTTCTGTCTCAGTGTATTTTATGATCTTTTATTAAATTGTTATTCTGAGTTGGATTCATTTCTCCTGCTGGTTTAAGCCTAGACCAGCACAGCTCCACTTGTCATGCTCCAGCCACATCAACTTGACTTTCTGGCTCACAGGTGACCATTATAAACCTTTGTGGTCCAACTGGACACCAAAAAGTGCTTCAGGGGTTGTGAACTGGTCTGGCTATTAAATATAAGCTGTTCAATGGGAGTGTGGAGGTCTTGCTGGCCATCTCCTGCAGTGCTCCTGTTGGACCCAGGGCTGTGCACTGCACCTGCTCCAGGGTTTGCCAAACACCCTCTTGGATTGCTCTCAAGTCCAGTGCCTGGTTATTGCAGGTACAAAAGGGCCTCTTTTGGAGGAAGGGAAGCAGCTCAAAGGGGCAAACCTGGAGCATGACCACTATAAATATTTGTGGTCCAGCTGGACGCAGATAAAAGCTTGAGGGGTTGTGAACTAGACTGGATATTAAATATAAGCTGTTGAATTGGAGTATGGAGGTCTGGATGGCCATCTCCCGAAGTGCTCCTGTTGGATCCAGGATGTATCAAAGACCCTCTTTGATTGCTTTTCAAGTCCAGTGCCTGGTTATTGCAGGTACAAAAGGGCCTCTTTTGGAGGAAGAGAGGCAGCTAAAAGGGGAAAGCACTTGTAGGTGGAACAGGTATTTTTGAGGATGTGCAATAAATCCATACAATGCACTTGAAAGGGTTTTAGGAGTCTAAAAAAAAGAATTGTTTTCTAGGCTTCCTTTCGAGTGAGTCAAAGGAGAGACACACAAAAGGGAGAGAGAGATGTTCCTGCCCTCAAGCAACATGAATATCAACACTGTGCAGAAACAGGAGGTGTTCACAGAAACTAAACCTTCCTGAAGTCAATGTTTTCTCCCCATAATGAACCTGGGGGGGAAACAAGAAACAAAACTCTCAGCACTTTCCAAACCCCACAAAGGGTTCCCATAATCTGTAAACCAGCCTAAAGTTCACCCCAGAATGAGCTTGGGGTGGTGGGGGTGAGGAAAGGAGGGGGTTGTGTTGTAGCAGAACATTAATCAGTGTTTCTGTATCACTCTGACGTGACAAAGCTTGAATATTTCTTGTTTGGGAGCCTTTCTGAAGGGGATTGTTTTTCTGTGTCATGGCAGTAAAAATGTTTAGAGGCAAATGAGAAAATGAGTGGTTGGGTTTAAGGATTTCCCACCTACTCCAAACCCCAAACCTCAAGTGTTTAATGAGACAGTCATTGAAGTAGTAAATAATTCTTCATTAAATTGTCCCGGCCCTGGAAGTGTTTTAGGAAGGTTGGACGGGGCTTGGAGCCCCCTGGGCTGGTGGGAGGTGTCCCTGCCCATGGTGGGGGGGGGGCACTGGATGGGCTTTGAGGTCCCTTCCAACCCAAACCATTCCAAAATTAGGATTGGAGGAATTAATTAAAAGAGTTGAGGCAACTGAGGCACCACAGGTCACTCAGACTTGGTTCCACCACTTGTAAATCAGTTGGGAGCGGGACAGCACTGACTGAGAACTTGGGCAAAGCATGGAAGTTTGCTCATCCAAAACTTGGCACTC
Organism: Formicarius rufipectus; assembly: GCA_013399695.1. Lineage (NCBI taxonomy): Eukaryota > Metazoa > Chordata > Aves > Passeriformes > Formicariidae > Formicarius > Formicarius rufipectus. Next base: position 86,149 of record VXAU01002771.1, read on the forward strand.
GGGTTTTCAGAGCGTTTCACACAACTGGGGAATTGTAGAATGGTTTGGGTGGGAGGGACCTCAGAGCCCCCCCAGTGCCCCCCCTACCCTGGGCAGGGACACCTCCCACCAGCCCAGGGGGCTCCAAGCCCCGTCCAACCTGGCCTGGGACACTCCCAGGGATCCAGGGGCAGCCACAGCTTCTCTGCCCACCCTGTGCCAGTCCCTGCCCACCCTCCCAGCCAGGAATCCCTTCCCAATATCCCATCTGACCATGCCCTCTGGCAGTGGGAAGCCATTCCCTGTGTCCTGTCCCTCCAGGCCATCGTGAGAAGTCCCTCTGATGATCCTAAAACCTCCCTCCTGTTGTGTTCTGAGCACAGCTGAACACCTGGAGCAGTTCTTGGGCATTTTTCTGGGTGGCTGTGGGTTTTTCACTGCCCCAGTGAAGCAGCAGGAGTTCAGGGCAGGCAAGGCTGTCACTGCAACCTTTTAATCTGAACCAAACCAGCTGCTTTTTCATCATTTCTTACCCCCAAAAAAAGGGACCCCAGTTTGGCCACAAAAACGAGACTCAAACACAAACCCACTGAGCTCCCAAAAACGGAGACAAACTGGGGGGTTTATGGGAAGCTCTGGAGAATTTCCTCCCCCCCCATTCCCTTCTTCCTCTGTCTCCTGAGGTGACACAGCCCAACATCTTCCCCCCGAGGAGACACCTCACTGAAGAGCCACCCCAATTTTTCCCCTTTCCTTCTAAACCACGTGCTTTATTCATCAGGGAGGGGTTTCAATCCCCAAGCAGGTCATTGTTTTGTTGCACATACTCTTATTTTGCAATTTCTAGAGTCATTCAAGCATTTTAAACTCTGCCTTGCCAAGGATTTGCATTGGATTCGGGGAGAAGGGTTCTTGTGGCACTGAAGAGCTGAGATTAGTCAGATCATGAGCTCTCTCTGCTCGCTGAGATTCTTTGAAATGAAATTATTTGCTCATTTGCTACCTAAAAGTAGGGAAATCACTTCTGGAGAGCAGAACACTTGGCAGAGGATGGAGCTGGAAACTGTTAATGAATTGAACTTCAAGTAAGTGTTTCCTGAGCACTTTTAGGTGAAAGACAAGTGACAGGAAAAGTGGAAGGGCTTGACTCCCCCCAACCACTGCCACCAGAAAGCCCAGTCTTGAAATCCCAGAATGGTTTGGGTTGGAAGGGACCTCAAAGCTCATCTTCTTCCCCCCCCTGCCACGGGCAGGGACACCTCCCACCAGCCCAGGTTGCTCCAAGTCCCTCCAACCAGCCCTTGGACACTTCCAGGGATAATCTGGTCACTAAACTGCTCCTTCCAGATGAAGGAATCCAAGCCCAATTCCAGCCTGGTTGTGGCTACTTTTTCCCTGCCTACTTTTTCTCCCACCCAAGGCCCTTCCTCCTGCCTTGTCTCCCAGGAATGCACAGGGACTTGGAATTCCATGCCACTTCCCATCTTATCCAAACCTATCCCACTGTGTCTAAGGATGTGTCCTTTGCCCACTTGCTGACTTCAGTATGAACAGCTTTGACTGTCCCTAAAACAAAGCACTCGATCTGCTCTATGGAAGGATTATGTGAAATCAGTAGGGTTTTTTCCAAGGAAAAAGGTGACCTAAATCAGCTTGGTCCTAAAACTGGTCTTAAAATTATAACCCTCCAAACCCAGAGCTGCAAACTCAGTGCTCAGCCAGGAGTTTTAGAGTTCCAGGAGCTGTGGGATGTCCCAGGGTGGGCAGTGCCCTCTTTACTGCCCATCTGAGCAGGGTCAGAGCTCCAGGAGCTGTGGGTGTTTGGGTTTGCCCAGGCTGTTTGTGACTGGCAGCTATTCCAGGGCTTCTCCACGTGGGATCCATGAGGGATGTGACACCAACCCAACCTCCATGAGGTTAAATCCATCACCCCCACAGGGACACCCCTCACCACACGGTGGTTCTGACCCCATAGCCACTGACCTGGTGTCTGTCTTCCACCTTTTTTATGATTTATTGTATTAAAGGAGCAAGCTGTGAGCTCTGTGCTCACCAAGATGTGTTCTATAACCAATGGCCCTGCACTTAAGCCCAGACCTTATTTTAAGCCAGCCCTACTGAGGAAGTCACAGAGTTAATTCCATCCTGTCACCGGTTTTCACTGATAAATGTTGTGCTTGAGGTTCCTCATCTGGCAAAGAGCATATCTATAAAACACATCTATTATTTACCAGACCTAAACCCTTCACATTTACAGGCCAATAGTATTTTAAATATTATTTAAAACCCATTCTCTTAGGCACAAGTGTCTGCACCAAGCAGCCCTAAATCCCAAAGCCCCGAGGGAGCAGCAGCACAGAGGGTGACAAACAAGGCTCAGAGCCCTCGGTCCACAAAGCAGAGGAGATGCTGCAGAGGACCTGCAGGAGTCTCAGGCCACCTCTTACCCCGGGGGCAGATATTTCTGTCCCACCACCTTGACAGACTCAGAGCCCCTGGGAAACCTCAGGCTCGGCTCAGCAGCAACACCCCCTGGCCCTCAACGTGTCTATAACCCAAAGCGACTCATGAGTGGTGTGTGTCATCAGCAAGACAGTCCCCCAGATCCACCAGGATGAGAAGCGTGTGTGTGAAGTGATTCAGAACAGCCCCTGCGATCCCTCCACCCCCGGCTGTTTGTGACCAATTATGTCTTTTTGTCACCATCATCATTATAAAGTGTGTCCCTCCCCAGCTGTTTTCATTTTGCTGTGCATTTTTGTCACCATCACTGTTTTAAGATGTTTCTCTCCCTCATTGTTTTCACTTTGCTGTGTATTTTTGTCACCAGCACCGTTTTTAAGGTGTATCCCTCCCCAAATATTTTCATTTTGCTGTGCTTTTTTGTCATCATCACTCTTTTAAGGTGCGTCCCTCCCCAATTCTTTTCATTTTGCTGTGCATTTTTTGTCACCATCACCATTTTAAGGTGTATCTCTCCCCAATTCTTTTAATTTTGCTGTGCATTTTTGTCACCATCACTGCTTTAAGACGTCCCTCCCCAACTGTTTTCACTTTGCTGTGCATTTGCTGAGCCACCAATGCTACAAATGTCCCAGTTAATCCCAAGAACGGGACCCACGTTGGCATCATTTAAATCACTAATTAGTCGGAGAGGGTTTGGAAAGCACCCCTGGCGTCTTCCCGAGGGATTCTCCAGCTGCTTTGCCCCAAAGCCACCCCTTCCTGGCGCTGAGCTGCCCTCAGTCCCCGCTGGCAGTGCCAGCTGCTGTGGCACCACAAAGCCCCTGCAACCTCGTCCTTGTCCTCTGCCATCCAGGAGAAGTTGGCACTCGTCCACTGAGGCCAAAGATCCATTTTTACTCCAAACTACAGAGAAAGGCAATTTGGTGATTCACCAGAATAACCATCCCAGCTGCCCCGAGTTCCCAGGGGGTGTTTATGCCTGGCAAAGAACCCTTGGCCTGTGCAGGTTTTGTCCCTGCAGAAGTTGGAAGTGGCACTTCATTTAAAACCATTAGAAGAAACCACGTTAATGAAGGTTTGTGCCACTCCAGCTGATTTTATCACTGCACAGCTGATTTTATGCATCTGCATGGAAAGAGAGGGGGAAGTGCTCCCCACTCCAAGTCAGGTTTGTGGGCTCAAGCCTCTTCCATTTTACCGATAAAGTTGGGTTTGGGGTTGGGTTTTTTCCCCCCACTAATATTTCTATTAATTTCTCAATTACAGCCAGTTTAGAGAAGACAATTTCCCGACCTATAAAGGTCCCTGTAAAGCTGTCACTTGCTCTGCAGGCTGTAAAACCTTTTCCTTTCTGATTATGGCATTTGATACGCAGTTGTTATTTATCATTTCATCTCAAAGCTCCTCCAGGGAGAGAAAATACAACGTCCTCAGAGCTGGAGCTGCATTCCCACCCCACCTCTGCTCCCTGAACCAGCTCACCTCGAGATTACAATCCCAGAAACGTTTCGTGGCTGAAATCTGAATGCAGAAAGTGGCCAGTACAGCAAAGACCCAACAGACATCCCCTTTCCAGACTGCTTTTGAGGGATCAGCCCAGACATCCTTGGGCTGCCTCGTTACTCCATCATCATCATCATGGCTGGGCTGGTGAAGCTTTGGGAAGGTTCTCCCCATGCTCTGTGATGGACAAGGCCGATGTGGGACGGGCGAGTCCTGTCGCCAAAGGCACAGCAGAAAGTCCCCGTAGGTGGTGCCGTCGAGGTTCTCCCTGCGGTGTCTTTTCTCCTCCAGGCTGATCCTGTGTGTGCTCTCCAAGGAGGCAGCAGCGTTATGGGTGGGGGGTGTCCACGTCTCCCGACTGGAGCCCAGAGTGGACCAGTGCTGGTGGTCACTGTGGCCAAGGCTGAGGGGTTGTTCCAGGCAGTCCTTGTGTCTCCTCTTCAGGACTCCTCTCTTGGAGAGTTCACCACGGAGCACAACCTCAGGGAGGGCTGATCCTCCCCCCTGGGGACGTGCCCTGCCCCGTTCTCAGCTCCACGGCCTCGACAC
>VXAU01002771.1:93630-107701 GCA_013399695.1 Formicarius rufipectus
ACTTCAGAAATCAAAGGGGCTGCAGGAATTTCCCTCATCCCTCATTTCAGCCCCAGGCCAGTGTCCCACCATTCCTGAGGATGCCACTGGGACTGAGGAGGCACCCACGGCATTCCAGCTCAACACACAACCTCCCAACCCCTTCCCTTCATCCTCCCAACCTCTTCCCTTCAACCTCCCAACCTCTTCCCTTCATCCTCCCAACCCCTTCCCTTCATCCTCCCAACCCCTTCCCTTCAACCTCCCAACCTCTTCCCTTCAACCTCCCAACCTCTTCCCTTCACCCTCCCAACCCCTTCACTTCAACCTCCCAACCCCTTCACTTCAACCTCCCAACCTCTTCCCTTCAACCTCCCAACCTCCTCCCTTGGCTGCTGTTGAAGAGAAGCCAGGGTGACACAATTCCCTGGGCAGTCTCAGATTGCTCCCACAGTATTTCTGTCTCAAGCCCACGCCAAGCTCAGCCTCCTTAATTACTTGGTCATCGTTATTGGGGCTGACAATCACCAGCACATATTGTATGAGTTGACAAAGAGTGTGTCTCTCTTTCTAAGCCTGCCAAGACCGAGCTCCTTTCCCAGATTTCCAGCCCTCCTTGCGTGTGGAACTGGAGGCAGCTGGAAGTTTTGATTTCCATATTAGCTTGAGGTTTATTTGCTCATTGACTTCGTACCCAGGCAGAGGAGAGGCAACCACAAAGCAGATTTTCTAGTGAATCCCTCTTTGTTGTGTGGAGGACGTGCTGGCACTTGTGAGCACAACATCCATGGCTCTCTAATGAAGTTCCTCCTCCAACAGAACAAAGCCAAACACCCCATTCTTCCAGCTGAGTCTGGCAATAATTAGAGCTCATCCCTACGAGCAAGAAGCGGCGCTCTAACCGTGACTGTGGCACAGGGAGACGTTCTGCTTCACTTGGAGGACGGGGGTGTGCATTTTGGAGGAATTAGGAAGCCATAAAGAACCAAGGAGAGACAATAATCCCCCCCCACAGAAGAGCAGCTCAGCAGAAGAGCCAATTAAATGAGCAGGAGACTCTCATTCCCCCAGTTTGAGTCAATATATCCTCATTTTGGTTAATGGGAAGTCCTCCAGTTTGCAGCCCAAGAACAGAGGAGTCAGCACCTCTGTCCTCTGAGCAGCTCAGGCTGAGATGAGCAATTTCACAGTGCACAGGGCTCTAATTTATTGCCCACTCTGCTCTTCTCGTGCTCCTCCAGGCCCAGCAGAGCAGCTCAGCCCTCCCTGGGCAGCCCCAGCTCGATGTGGCATTGGAAGAACTGCAGTGGTTGAGGCCATCAGGCAATCGATGCCATTGACAGGGCATTGACAGGGGAGCTCCACACCCAATTAACCTCCCACCACGTGGCCTGCCTTTTGTTCCTCCCCGTGGCTTGCAGCCTTGTTTTCACAGAATTCCAGGAGGTTTTGGCTTGGCAGGGACCAAAGGGCCCATCTCATTCCACCCCTCTGCCACGGGCAGGGATCCCTCCCACTAACTCAGCTCTCTCAGAGCTCCAGCCAAGCTGATGACAAAGGAAAACCCCAAATTACCACCTCCAAAATGAGAACTCAGAAGGGGGGACACTGTTTTGAAGTGGTGTCTAGAAAATACACATCAGCAGTAAGACATTTGAAAAATGGATCAGTTGCAGCACCCCACGACCAAAATATTGGCCCTAAGACACCCCATGAACCAAAATATTAGCCCCAAGGTGGCCCAGGAAGCAAACTGTTGTCCCCAAGGCATCCCATGAACCAAAATATTGGCCACAAGGAGGCCCATGAGCCAAAACATTGGTCCCAAAGCGTCCCATGAACCAAAATATTGGCCCCAAGGTGGCCCATGAAGCAAAATATTGGCCCCAAGGTGGCCCATGAAGCAAAATATTGGCCTCCAGGCATCCTGTGAAGCAAAACGTTCTCACTGATAAGTTGTTGCTTTTCCATTTCTGAAGTCTTTTTATTTTATCACTTTATCTTCTAGTTCCAAGAGAGACAGATTACCAAACCCCTTCTCCCCTCCAAAAGCCTTTCCCAAAGCTGACCCTCTGCCCTGTGACACCTTCAGTCTGGGACTCTCAGAATTCAAAATTCCTAACCCTCGGGAATCAGCTGCATAAAACTGGTGGAAACCTTTGCAGACACAACTCGGGCATGAACCACCCACATCTGGATTCCTGATATTTTAGGGATGACCTCTGAGGGGTTAAGTCGAGATATGAGACAGGGTGAGGCAAAGCAGCTGCGAGGCAGAATTCCCTCTAAACCCAAAGTCATCCCAAAAATCATCCCATCTGTCAGAGCTTTCTGTAGCTGGATTTTGGTAGAAGGGGGGACTACCAAGGTGGTCTCTGTTGGGAGCTGCCAGAAGGTCCCCCTGTGCTGTGGAGCCAAGGACAGCCAGGGCCAGGAGGGACCTCCTGCTGGTGGCCAAAGCTGAGCCAGTGGAGAATCCCAGTGGCAGCTCTGGGAGAACAGAGGGAAGGATTTGGGAAAAGGAAGGGGAAAGGGAAAGGGAATGGAAGAACGACATCCACCCAGCCTGCCCTGGACCCTCAACCCACCTGGAGAAACCCATCCCTGCAGCTCAGACACAACACTGGGCAGCCAAAGGAAAGCCCTCAAACCAATCTGCCCCTTCCCAGCATCCCAATCCAGCCAAGATGGGTTTCTTTGGGGCACAAAAGCCCTGGGGGGTGATTGCCCTCTTGGCACCAAATTCCTGCCCAGGTGGGCATCTCCAAGCGGGGCTTGTTGGAAACCCTTTGGCTCATTGTCCTCAGGAGACTGCAGGGAGAGCACTTCTGGGGGGGATTTTTCTCTTTTATCCCAAGGATATGTATTCCCTCCCATGCGTCCTTCCCTCTGGGGTGTTCCAGGGAAAAGAACAGGAATTAAGGATACAACTGGAAAGCACAGCAGTTTCTATAGCAGCCCCACTCTGAGCCTGCCCAGGACACAAAACTGCCTCATTTCACAAGCTCATTCCCCAGCATTTTCTCTCCTTCCTGGCTGCTCTTTTCTTGCTGAAGTGTTAAACATGATTTTTGGCACTCTGATGAGGCACTTTTCCCAGCTTTCACACACTTAATTCCCTCTTAGACCTCAAAAAAAAAAAGAAAAAGAGATCTCAGAGGAGAGGAATTGGGGAAGAGATAGTAGTGGTCCATCCCAGGAAAGCATTACACCTGGATTTGTGTCTCCTGGAGCAGGAGAGCTGGCAATGGGGCTGAAAGCTCCTTCCAGCCACCTCCTCACACATCACCCTGCTGGGTTTATCCCACACACTTCAGCAGAGCAGAAACTCTGTTCTCAGAAAGGCATGGGGCCTCAAAACACAAACAGACAAGGGGTTTGGGCTGTCCTGCTGGGAACAACCGAGGGCTTTGGGCTGTCCTCCCACACTGGACCTCTGCAAGGTCTGCAGGTTTGCCCAGCAGCTCCAAAGGAAGGAAGAAAGCTGTGGCAGGATGGTTTGGGATGCAGCCAGGCCCTCCTGGATGGGGAGCTGCCTCGGGCAGGGCACCACCAGATGGTGCTGGGACAGCAGTGGCAGGATGGAGCTGAGTCGATGACACCTCAGCCACTTCAAGGCAGATGTTACAACTAAACTGCTTGTCTCAGCGTTCTCCACACCAAAAAAGGCAACCACACCCCTCTGGGAGGCACAGAGTCTCGGGGTAGGTGGCCTTGGGCATCACTGGATGAATCCTGTTCTGTGCCAGACTCCAGGGAGCATCAGCGAGGTCCTGTGCTGCAGGCTCCATTCTCTCTCTCTCCTGCTCCCTTTTAATTAGCAACACAAAGGAAGGCTGATTAAATTAGCCCCTTGATTAACGAGGGTGGGATGCTGTAAACAAACAGGCACCCAACAATGCCAGGATAGACCTGGTGCCAAACAAGGCGGGGAGCTCAGGATGAGGAATTTCATTAAACAAAAGAGGAAATATAAAGCAGCTCTGCCTGGATCCCTGAACAACAAAGACACTGGACTGTGCCCAGAGAGATGATTTTGATACTGGAGATGGGAAGAAAAAGAAAACATAGAAGGAGAAGCCGAGCACAAGCAAGAAAAGCCACCCTGTCCATTGTAGGAACGTGGTGTCCTCACCAGAAAAGGGCTGTCAGATCCTGGGAGTGATGGAATCATGGAATGGTTTAGGTTGGAAGGGACCTCAGACCCCTCCCAGTGCCACCCCTGCCATGGGCAGGGACACCTCCCACCAGCCCAGGGGGCTCCAAGCCCCGTCCAACCCGGCCTGGGACACTCCCAGGGATCCAGGGGCAGCCACAGCTGCTCTGCCCACCCTGTGCCAGTCCCTGCCCACCCTCCCAGGTAGTAATCCCTTCCCAATATCCCATCTAAATCTCTCCTCTTTGGGTTTAAAACCATTCCCCCTTTTCCTATCTCTCCCTGCCCAAGGAGAAAGCCACTCTCCCTCTTTTTTGTAAGACCCTATAAATACTGCAAGGCCACAAAGAGATCTTCCCAGAGCCACCCCTTCTCCAGGCTGAAGGACAACTCTCCATCAGCAGGAATGAAGGATTTCCACCTCTCCATGACATCCATTACAGCCACAGCAACCCCCTCTGAGAGCTGCTGCTTTCCCAGCCACAGCCTGAGCCAGGAAAGACCCTTGAGCCACCCCAGCGCTGCCCCCCAGACGTGGCTCATCCCATTTTCCCGGCGTTTGCCAGGATTCAACAATTAACCATTTCCCACAGCAGCACCAAATTCCCCCCCCTTCTCCTGCTGACCCCTCCTGCCAGCTCCTGGTCTGCAGAATCCCAGGGATCAGCAGGTGCTCCAGCCCTGGAGCCTGGACCCCCCACACCCTCAGGAAGGGCTGGCCGTGGATGCACCGTTTGAATCCCAATCCACCTCGAGCCAGGCTCTGTATCCCAAGGTTTGCGCTCAGAGTGGCAGTTTCCACCTGGTGCCCACCCAAACCTCCAGTGCCCCCCTTCCCAGAGGGAAAGGAAAAGGAGAAAAGGCAAAAACCAGCTGAGAGAGAATGGCAAAGCAAACTCAGAGGGGCTAAATAGTGACATTTATTACTGATAAGAATTAAAACTAAAAGTAAGAAAACTAAAAAGTAAGGAATAAATCAGCCTCAAGAGCCCCTTTCTCCCCCCACTGCTCCCTCTCCCCAGCACTTGGGGGGAGCAGGGAATGGGGGTTTGCAGTGGGGTGTTGGTTCTGCCATTGCTCTTGTGCTGGGGGTCACCCGTGGGGTGCAGGGGGGTCTGTGCCCCCCGAGGGATCTCCAGGGGCTGCAGGGGGGGCACAGCTTTCAGTCCTTCCCCCTTTCCTGCTCCCGTGGGCTCCCTCCTTCTCCTCCTCCTGCTCCCACCTTGGGCTCTGGGTTGTTCTCCCATGGCTGCAATTCCCAACTGCCCCACACTCCCCAATCCTTCCCTCTGTTCTCCCAGAGCTGCCACTGGGATTCTCCACTGGCTCAGCTTTGGCCACCAGCAGGAGGTCCCTCCTGGCCCTGGCTGTCCTTGGCTCCACAGCACAGGGGGACCTTCTGGCAGCTCCCAACACAGACCACCCTGGAACCCCCCCTGCTCCCAAAATCCCACCACAGAACCCCCTGCCACCCAGCTGGAGCTTTTTTGGGCTCTGCTGTGTGGCTCAGAGCAGGGTGAGCTCCTGTGATGTTCCCCTGCTCTGCTGCTGCCTCCAGCACTGACACCAGGACAAAAATCCAAACGGGTGCAGTGGCAGAGATCATTTTACACAGTCAGATCTCCTCCCACGAACGAGCTGCCCACACCCAGGAGGGTTTGCTCTGGAGATACCACCCAGCTCCCTCTGGGGAAGCCTCTGAAAGCAGGGGCTGCAGGTCTCTTCTGAACCCTTGGAGGAGCAGGTTCATTGCTGTTTCCCCACCAGCCAAGCTGGCGTGTGTGTCTGTGTGCGTGAGTCTGTGTGCAGCAACAATTTATTTGGCTGACTAAATCCCAATATGAGTTGACAAAGCCTTGACTGCTGGTGTATTTAAAACCATGACAACCCTGACATTTTATAAGTTCTTTGCTCCAGGCAGGAGATAATTTACATGACAATTTTAATATTTGGAGAAATGAAGGCCCGAGAGGTTTTCCTGCTCGATTATTTTGTTCCAAGTACCTTGGAAGGACTTGATAGGCTGTGATCATCCTTCTTCTTGGGCCAAAAGCCCCAGCAGGACTTAATCTGCCACTGGAAAAGACAAGAAAAAATGCTTCTGCAACTACAACAGCAGTGAAAGGAGGGCTGGGGAGAGCCTGGCTGTGGGTGGAGATGTGGTGACAGAGGATGAGGAGAGGCTGATGCCTTCTCTGCCTCTGTAACTGCACTTTTCTCCAGGTCTCCAGCCCCCTGAAGTGGAAAACAGGGATGGGGAGAAGAGTGAAGCCCCCACAACCCAAGGGGAGAGGGTCAGGGAGCTGCTCTCCATCATCCCCCAGGAGCTGGGGTGCACTGGGGAGGACCCTGGTGACTGCAGGGTCACAGATGTCACTCCCACCCCAGGGAGGGCTGGCAGGAGGATGTGGGGACCTGCAGCCTGTCAGCCTGACCTCAGTGCCAGGGAAAGCCACGGAGCACATCACCCTGCGTGCCACCACGTGGATCATGGAATCAGCCCCAGCCAGCCTGGGTTCAGGAAAGGTCCTGCCTGACCCACCTGATCTCCCCCTAGGACCAGGTGATCCACAGAGTGGATGAGGGAAAGGCTGGGGATGTGCCTACAGGGACTTTTGGTGCTGTTTTCCCACAATGTTCTCCTGGAGGAACCGGCTGCCCACGCCTGGGGTGGGTGCTGCTCTCCACTGGGTGAACACCTGGAGTTGGCTGAGCCCAGAGTGGGGTGAGGAGTGGACTCATGTCCAGGTGGTGGTTGGCCATGGGTGGTGTTCCCCAAGCTCAGCACTGGGGCCAGTCCTGTTCAATGTCCTTATTGAGGAGAGGGTCAAATGCACCCTTAGATGGGCCAGGTGGGATCTCAGGACAAGGTCCTTCCCCCAAAGGGTGGTGGGCACGGCCCCGAAGCTGCCAGAGCTGCAGGAGGGGTTGGATGATCCTCTGGGACACAGGGAGGGATGGTTGGGGTGTCTGGGCATGACCAGGGGTTGGGTTGGATGATCCCTGTGGATCCCTCCAACTCAAAATATTGATGCACAATAAACAGACTTCTCAAGGATGTACCTCCAAGTCCTTCACATCTGCCAGAACCCCCTGGTGGGCTGCTCTGCTCCAGGGATGGGCCACGTGGTCCCAGCTCAGGGAAGAGCAGGAGAGATGAAGCACCAGGAGGAAGCACAGGTTGAGAAAACAACCCCAGCTCTGTGAAGGGAAACAGGGAAAGCAGAGCCAACCCAACCCTCTGGAACACTTCAGTTGTCTCTGCTGTGGTGACACACACCCAGAAATCTGCTGAGGTGGGAGGGCTGTGGTTCCTGATTGTGCCATCAAAGGTCTGGGAGGGACCTGGAACCAAAGGTCAGGAGACAGCACTGGAATATCAGATCCAGGGCTTGCTGTGCAGGTTCCTTTGTGAGGAGAGTCCAACAGGCAGCGGGCAGGCTTGTGACATGCAAGGACCTCAAGAACATCCAGGGGAAGAAAAAGAAACAAAGGAGGTTTTTCAGCTGGCAGTGATGAAAAGAGAGGGGAGCAAAGACCGGAACAAAACAATTCTCGAAATAGAAGGCTCCAGCTGGGACAGCAGGGAAGAATTGTCATAGTCTACATCATAAACGTGGACATTTTTCTCTGCAGAGCCCCTCCTGGCCAGTCCCTCACTCACAGGGCAGCTCCAAGGGCTGTTCCCTCTGGATCAGGGTCACCAGGGCTCACTGCAGGGGTGTCAGGCTTGGGGCTGTGCATGGAACCACCTCACTGAAACAACTAAAACAAGCACCTCTGAAAGGAGCCCAGGCCTTACAAAGCCATCTGAAAGGCCCAGCAGCATCTGCTTCAAGCTAATAAAAACCTGAAGATGAAAGGAAGTGAAATATCTTACAGATGCCTTGAGTACCCCACCCCAGGGATGTGCTCTGAGAACAGCTCCGTGAGGAAATCCATCACCATCCCTTGGCTTTCCTCTTGAACATCACCATCCCTTGGCTTTCCTCTTGAACATCACCATCCCTTGGCTTTCCTCTTGAACATCACCATCCCTTGGCTTTCCTCTTGAACATCACCATCCCTTGGCTTTCCTCTTGAACATCACCATCCCTTGGCTTTCCTCTTGAACATCACCATCCCTTGGCTTTCCTCTTGAACATCACCATCCCTTGGCTTTCCTCTTGAAGCACAGCGAGGCCTTAAAGGCTGACACACCAGCAGGACAAGAATTAGGGAGTTGATTTAGAATGCTTGCTCCAAGCAAAGGCAGAGAGAAGTGAGGCTCAGGGACAATGGAGGGAATCACTCATTAAGAAACGCAGGGCACGCTGACACCGAGGATGGAACGTAAGTACAGAGGAAAACAGAGAGGGCTAAAAGTGCCAACACCCACAAAGGAGGGGAGACAGAGGGAGGTAAAGAACAGGAGATGAGCCAAGGCCCAGGTACCCTGGCCAAATATTGGGATCTGCTGCCAAATGCACAGGGAAACCATCCAAATTAGAGAAAGTTCAAAAGTTTATGAAGATGAGGAGAAAGAAAAAGACCCTCCGCGAGGCCGAAGAACGGGATGTACCCTCGAAGCTCTCCCCAAATTGAAGACCACACCCCTGACCCCATCTGAACTCCGCCTGTTATGAATATTGAAAACAGATGTTGCAATATTATGAATATGTATGTCAAGTTATGTAATTGCTTAGCAAAAACTGTATAAAAAGTCCAACTGTTCACTCCCACTTGGGAGCTCCTCTGCCCAGCACGGGCTGGGAGCCTCCCCACCACTGCAAATAAACCCCTCCTGCTTAGGGATGGAAAACTTTGAGCTGTTCTTCAGAGCCTTTCGGGGCAAAATCGGCATCACTCTGGAGCACAGCCAGAATCCCAGAATCCCAGAGTGGCTTGGGTTCAAAGGGAATTTAAAGTTCATCCCATTCCAGACCCCCTGCCACGGGCAGGGACACCTCCCACCAGCCCAGGGGGCTCCAAGCCCCGTCCAACCTGGCCTGGGACACTCCCAGGGATCCAGGGGCAGCCACAGCTCCTCTGCCCACCCTGTGCCAGGGCTGCCCACCCTCCCAGGTAGTAATCCCTTCCAAATATCCCCCNAAGATGAGGAGAAAGAAAAAGACACTCCGCGAGGCCGAAGAACGGGATGTACCTTCAAAGCTCTCCCCAAATTGAAGACCACACCCCTGACCCCATCTGAACTCCGTCTGTTATGAATATTAAAAATAGATGTTGCAATATTATGAATATGTATGTCAATTATGTAATTGCTTAGCAAAAACTGTATAAAAAGTCCAACTGTTCACTCCCACTTGGGAGCTCCTCTGCCCAGCACGGGCTGGGAGCCTCCCCACCACTGCAAATAAACCCCTCCTGCTTAGGGATGGAAAACTTTGAGCTGTTCTTCAGAGCCTTTCGGGGCAAAATCGGCATCACTCTGGAGCACAGCCAGAATCCCAGAATCCCAGAGTCCCAGAGTGGCTTGGGTTCAAAGGGAATTTAAAGTTCATCCCATTCCAGCCCCCCTGCCACGGGCAGGGACACCTCCCGCCAGCCCAGGGGGCTCCAAGCCCCGTCCAACCTGGCCTGGGACACTCCCAGGGATCCAGGGGCAGCCACAGCTCCTCTGCCCACCCTGTGCCAGGGCTGCCCACCCTCCCAGGTAGTAATCCCTTCCCAATATCCCCCCCAGCCCTGCCCTCTGGCACTGGGAAGCCATTCCCTGTGTCCTGTCCCTCCATCCCTTGTCCCAAATCCCTCTCCAGCTCTCCTGGAGCCCCTCCAGGCACTGGAAGAGGCTCTCAGGTCTCCCCAAAGCCTTCCCTTCTCCAGGCTGATGGCTGAAGGTGCCACCACCACCAACCTGCAGCTCTGCCAAGGCCTTGGAGAACATCCTGCTGCCTTCCTGTGGGTTAATTCTCCTTTCTACTGTGCATCAACAAGCTCTGCTTTTTCTGCTCTGCTGTGTTCATCCCCAGAAAGCACAAAAGTCCCTTTAATTTCGACCCCAGGCTCGGTGGACAACTTTTCCACGAGAACAGAGGAAGGAACAAGAACATCACAGGAAGCTCCAGAGGGCCCAAAGGTTGTTTGTTTATCTTTGAACTTTGTGCCAAAACAATAACACGCAATTATCCTAATTTTTGCCTGCGATTTGCAGCCCTGTAAATCCTCCCCGTAAGCGCACATCAAACCCCTGCCGTCTGCCAATCCCCTCTGTTGCTAAGGAACAAGCAGGACAAAAAAAAAAAAAAAAAAAAAAAACCACACGAAANAAAAAGAAAAAAGAAAAAAAAAAGGAAAAAAAAAAACCCACCCGGAGCTGGGGGACTTGAAAGTCCTCATTAAAAGGCTTTGTGCATCACTATCAGTGAAATGCTAATTCGGTAAGGCTGATTGATACCCCTGCGTTATCGAGTTCCAGCGAGGAGGAAGCAGCTCCGGCTCACCTTCAGTCACCGTTGTTAGCACCAAAATTTAAATTCAAAAATAAAAACTAAAAAAGAAAAAAGAAAAAAAAAAGGTTTCTCGCTTAACCAACTGGAAACATTTTAATCCTAAAAAAGGAAGCTTTGTCGTCCTGCCCGGCTCGCTCCTGCTCGGGGAGGCATTTCCATTAGTCAGCGCGTCCTGAAAACCCTCCCAAGTTGGGCAATCCCAGGACCCCGTCCCGACCATCCTGCGAGGGTGGGAATCACCCACCCGCAGGGCAGAGCTGCTGATCCCGACACGGACGGGTCTCCTTCCTCCAGGGCTCCCCGTCCCACCAGCTGCCAGGGGCTTCTGGGGCTGGATTTTGGGAGCAGGGGGGCTTCCAGGGTGGTCTGTGTTGGAGCTGCCAGAAGGTCCCCCTGTGCTGTGGAGCCAAGGACAGCCAGGGCCAGGAGGGACCTCCTGCTGGTGGCCAAAGCTGAGCCAGTGGAGAATCCCAGTGGCAGCTCTGGGAGAACAGAGGGAAGGATTGGGGAGTGTGGGGCAGTTGGGAATTGCAGCCATGGGAGAACAACCCAGAGCCCAAGGTGGGAGCAGGAGGAGGAGAAGGAGGGAGCCCACGGGAGCAGGAAAGAGGGAAGGACTGAAAGCTGTGCCCCCCCTGCAGCCCCTGGAGATCCCTCGGGGGGCACAGACCCCCCTGCAGCCCCTGGGGTAACCATCCAGCCTAAATGATTCCATAATTTTACACCCTCGTTTTATTCCTCTTGAGCAATTCCCAGGATAAAGCACCCAGGACTCACCAATAGCTGAGTGGCAGCCTGGCCTTGGGGCTGGCCCTGCTGGTCTGATGGCTGAGGACTCACTCAGGCCCACAGAAAAAGAATAAAATACATATAAATCATACACGTTTCATCATCATATCTGTTTCTCACAGATCTAGAAGATACCTTCATAAATATATTACTATATATATGCATAAGAGAAATATAATGCACTTAATTACCTTACATTTTCCTTACAATTTGGGATAAAAAAATAGAGGGATTTATCCAAATATGCACAGAAAACATAAAAAAATCCCCATTCACCAACCCATGACCACCAAGGAACTGCCTTAAAAATGTTGAAGCCCAGGGAGCTGTGAGTCCCTGCAACAACCTGCCCTCAATGGCTAAAAATAACCATATAACTATAAAATGGGAGTTTTATAAGGAGATTAACATATCAATTAACCACTGCAAATCCCAGGAAATAAATGTCTGGCCATTCCCTAATTGCAGCGAGCCTGGATCAAACCCCAGGACTAAAACTGGCTCAAGCTCAGGGTTCCCACCAGACCCTTCTTCTCCCAGAGCCCAAATTCACAAGCTCAGCTCTCATCGTTACCAGGCACATTTCTTTCTGCTGAAAAGGAAATAATAAGTTAGAAAAGGAAACTATAATCACAACCAGCCCTGAATTCCCATTGCAATTCCCTCTCAGCTCAGCAGCAACACAGGGATTAAAGAACCCACTTAAGAAAGAAATCCAACAAAGACAAGTGGGGATGGACAAGGGTTAAATATTCTACCCCCATGCTTTGCCTTGTCCCCCTTTTTTTTCCAGGGGCAGAGTTATGGGATTGATCTCAACATCCCTCAAAGTTCCCCCAGATTCCCTATAAAGGCAGCTCCCTGGATAATTCTTCACCTCCTGGGATTGTCTTGCTTCCAAACCAACCCAAATGTAACATAACCCCCCGGCCTCCCCCCAAAAAAAGGAGATGGGGATTTAAATCCAGGTCCTGTAAAAATGTGGGATGTGTGGGATGAAGTGGTTTTACAAGTCTGGCTGAATAAAAGGTTGGGAGAGGGCTGGGCTGCTCCGCAAGCCTGCCTGACACTCCCTGGGGAGGAGGAATTGCAGCAGCGCCCACCAGAAGCTGCTCCTGATGCGTCTGACAGCGAGTTAAACTGTGAATTAATGTTTTCCCCCTTATTAAAAAAAGCAGCCTGCCATAGCCAGCCTTGCTTCAACCACACAGAAGGCTCAGGCATTCATTTCCTTCCAGCACAACACACATTTCACTTTTCCTGCTTGAATAGTTAAGTGTCTCCATAGTAAAACTCCAGGAATTTATGGTTTATTTTAAAAGCCCGTGTAGAACAAGGTGAGAGTCCAGAGCCACAAAGCTTTATTCAGCTGGCTGGAACTTGATTCCCCAGCTATTAAGGAGTCATTCATTACCCTCTGCATTATTGTAACAGAGAGATTCTTCACTAAGCTCTTTGCAGAGTCACCCTGGGGCAAAGATTTCAGGAGGAATTCAAGCGATGAGAAGAGTCCTGCAGGAGGCACAGCTGAGAGAGGCCTCAGGATCATCCCTTCCAGGATGAACAACCCACCCTTGGAAGTGTCCAAGGCCAAGCTGGACAGCTTAGTGGGAGGTGTAGAACCTGTGGGTTGGAGCAAGATGGTCTTTGTGGTCCCTTCCAATCCAGACCACACAGTGATTCCATGATTTGACCATCATGGAACCCTCCACGCCAGAGAATTTGCCTCAACCCCCCATTTCCCACCAGAGGATGTGGAGCTGCAGGCACAAGTGGCACTGGCTGGGGGTGTTGGATACCTGGAACGGTTTTTTCCATGGAAAAGTGATCCAAAATTAAATGTAACCAGGGAGAAATGGATCTTCAAAGGTGCCTGAACACTTTTCTCAAGTTTCCAAGCCACCCCTGGTGCAGCAGGACCTGCAGAGGGCACAGCCAACAGGCAGAACAGCCCAGGCACTTGGCCATGGGAGGGATTTTTTCAGCTCCAGCACTCCTCATCAGTGGCACCTCCTTCACCCTGGTGCCACAGACAGTGCCAGTTCCCTGATGGGAATGTGGCAGAGCAGTGAAGGTGCTGCTGGCAGGACAGAGGCCGTGGCAGCAGCAGCCCCCACCATCGGCCCCCAGAGCCCCCAGTGCTCCCCGTCCCATCAACTGGGGCACACTGGAGAACACAGGGAAGGGAGGCCTCGGGAGGGATGGGAGATCAGTCTCCTTTCTCAGGGTTTCCCTTTCCACCAGGAATATTTTTCTCAGCGTTTTGGACCACTGAGTTTCCTCCCCTTCTGCTCCCAAACTCCCCTGTGTGTGTTTCCCAAGTGCCCTGGCAGAAATCCTCAGGGCAGCTTTGCTTTCCCCAGCGCTCAGAGTCCATCCACAGCCCTCAGCAGGGAGGCCACGGCTGCTGCTCTCCCAGGGGTCCCTGTCACAAAGCTGCCTGTCCAGAGAAGCTGGGAGTGTCCCAGGCCAGGCTGGATGGGGCTTGGAGCCCCCTGGGCTGGTGGCAGGGGTGGCATTGGGTGGTCCATCCCACCCCAGCCAGTCTGGAATTCCATGAGGAACTCCCAGATGTAACTCCCAGGCAGCAGCCAAGTCAAAGTGGCTTCTTCTCTTCAAGTTGCCCTCACAAGTTGATGTCTTAGGGATGTTTCACCACCTGTGGTGTCATTTTCCAGCACCCACAGCCTTTTGGGTG
>VXAU01002772.1:6256-25191 GCA_013399695.1 Formicarius rufipectus
TAATGTGATTATTCAGATATGCCTAGGTATTGCTTTTAGCTTTAATTTCTTCAGCAGTTGATTTCAGCTTCCCCATAGGTTACTGGTGTGCTTGGAGACTAATTAAACAAAAAAGCAAGGTTTTGTGTGTGGTGGGAAGCTAGAGTCTTTTGCCCATATGTTTTTCTTCTATGAGCCATGTAAAGCCTGACTTTAAAGAAGAAAAGAAAAAAAAGAGGGGCTGTCAATTCAGCTCGTCCACAAATAGCTGTACAGTTTTGTTGAAGGTTTTATACATTTCCCTAATCAATGGAGCCCTGTGACTTATTAGCCCCTGGGGACAGATCCGAATCCCCCAGCACTACGCTGCAAAGCTGGTGTGGTATCGTACCTTTTTAACAGGTTATCAACAAGGATGTTCCTCCCGTTCCCAAGATGCTTCCCACCCCCTCCGGCATCTCCCCCCCTCTGATTCTTTCCGGCAAAATCTGTTCAGTCTCACGCCTTTGTTTTAGGTCGGCTAAACCCTCGACCCTTATTCTTTGTGGGGTCACGCTCAGGCAACTGGGCAGTGCTGAATGAGTTAAGTCGCTGGCTGAAGTTTGGCTTCATGCAACTAAATTTGAGGCCTGGTAGGCATTAGCAGGGCACAGCACATTTGCAGAGCTTAATTAGTACGCGCTGTAATTGTTCATGGTCTGCCAGAAGGAGTAATGTTCAGGAAAAGTGGAGTCGTTCTTCTGCAGTCTTCAGTTTTAAAACGATAAATCACTTGCATATTTGTGCAGTGATTCAAATGGAGCTGAGACCTCTCCATCGCAACATGTGGTAAATTGTAAAGTCAATGAATTGCAGATGTAGGGTACAGCAGATTCTCTAAGAAAATGCGGAATGAATGGGAACGGGTGGTGCTATAAATACGTACTGAGAGGGTAGCTCGGTTTCTACTCACTCTGCCATTCGTGGTAAACTAAAGATATTAGTGATTTTGTTCTAAATGTATTTATTTGAAATTTCTTTAAACTACATATAGGGGTACCATGGTACTTCACTTGGTGAGGTTTTTATTAATGCTCTGGAACAATGGGTTTCATATGGAAATGTGCATGATAGCCATATTAATATAAATTAATTCATCATGGGTAATATTGTAGCTGTTACTGGAGGAGTTTATAGTGATGGGACACTTGAAAGTGTGGCTGCAGCAATTTACAAGAAATGTTGTGGTAGAGGATGCCTTTATATCCTAGTTGAGGGAGGTACTGGGAATGTTATATATCTCACATTTTGATTTTGCCCATAATTCCTTCCAGCTTCAGTGAGACTTTTTGGGTGCATTAATCCGCCAGCCTACAGCCTATTGTAAAAAAGCAAAACACAAACAAAACTGTGCTATACAGATTGACATCATAAATGCTGTGTATTGTTGTTTTTTGGTTTTTTTTGGTTTTTTTTTTGAATGCAGAGAATGTGTGTCACTCTTACTGCTGTGAAATCTTGTCTTCCTTGGGCTTGGTCCAAGATCCATTGAAGTCAGTGGAAAAAAGGCTTCTATTAATAACGGGCTTTGCATCAGGCCCTGTGTGTCTTGAACCAATGGCCAGGTTCTTCAAAAGTAGATAAAGGTATTGAGAAAGCCAGACTCAACTAAATGTAGTAATGATATATTGCTTCTTCTTAACCCTTCACTCTTGGAGGGGAGGAAAAAAAAGTTATGTTTCCAATGGTACATTCTTGAGTGAGCTCCTGCTTCTGCAGTATCTGACTTTCTCACAGAAGTGTGCAGCATCCTGGCTGGGTCAAGGTTTGGTCCAAGGCTGTGTTGTATGTCAATACTGCTTTTCTAATATGAGTAGGTGGATTTGTATGGAAGTTGTAAAAGTTAATGATTGTTCTCTGACTCATAAGCTGCTGGCTTCAGCAGGGAAGAAATGATGACAGGAAAATGATAGAAATTATAGGAGCCAAGTAGGCTTTGAGTGGAGAAGGGATTTGTGTTGTTTGAAATGCTTTTGGTGCTTGCTGAAGGTAGTGCAAGGAGGGAGAAGGTGGGCGGGCATTTTGTTTTGGAGTCAGATGTTTTGGGTACTAAACTCCTTCAGATATTCAGCTGAGGAGTGAGGCTGATTTCAGGAGGGACTCTCATCAGTGTTAAAGGTCCCATGACCATTTTGTTAGTCCTACTGACACAGTTAGTCCTGTCTAACTGTTCTCCCCTCTTGGCAGAACAGGTTTTAATGCCCTAGGCTCTGTAGGAAATATGATTGTGTGCCTAATGGCTACCAAGTATGAATGAAATGTGCTTGCCCAGTATCTATCTCACAGCTTTGTACATCTTTTCCAGACTGGCTGCAGTGTGAAAGATCTTGTATACAACAAAATCATTCTCTGCTTTTTAATTTATTAGTGCTGGTAATGCAGCTGAGACAGCCAAAAAAAAAAAAAAAGTCCAAAGGGAAGATGTGGGAGTATTAGAAAATGCCAGACTGAAAATACTGCAGAGAAACTTTCTGGGGAATATGGAGATATGAGATATGGTTATTGATACAATAGAAACAAATAAGTCTATTTTAAGAAAGGGAAAAGTGGAGCAAGAAAAGGTGGGGGCGAACCTCTCGGAGCACATCCAGACTCGCGCTGGAGTCAGTGTCTCCTTAAATAATGATCTGGGAAAGTTTGAGGCTATAGGCTTTTCTGTTCTGGAGACAAGCCACTACATTGATTTCTGTTTCTGACTGATTCAGGTGTTTGATGAAGGTTCTCCTGGAACCGCTTTAAACCCCAGCCTGAATAATTTCAACTTGGTTAAATGAGCGAACTGGTTTGGGAGCATACACAGTAAGAGGATTGCATTGGTTTAGTTAGGTTTAAGAGATTTATAAAACTAGGACCACTACTCTGATGTGGGCAAGATCTGGAAGTTGGCATATAGATGCTGCACTGATTTACACTCTGGCAGAACAGACTGCTCTATTATAAATGTTTGGCAATATTAAAGAATCTAGGGGAAGATATGACCTTGAAGAAACACATCAGAAGAATAAGATGACAATCAGTGTTTCTGCCTTTGTTTTCTCTGGGACATCAACGAGAAGGTTTTCTCTCTCTTTGAAAGGACTTACAGATTATAGTTGTCTGTCTGGAAGTTAAGTTCTTTGAGATATTTATTGTTATTAACCAAATGTCTCAATTTGCTTCAATCCCTCTTACATTCTCCTATAGGATTTTTCTTATTTCTTCTTAAACTACATGATAAATTGTAGCTTAAAACATATATGTGTCAATTACAA
Source organism: Formicarius rufipectus (assembly GCA_013399695.1). Lineage (NCBI taxonomy): Eukaryota > Metazoa > Chordata > Aves > Passeriformes > Formicariidae > Formicarius > Formicarius rufipectus. The sequence continues at coordinate 9,526 of VXAU01002772.1, forward strand.
AAAAAAAAAAAGTTTCTTACAGGAGCTAGTCACAAACATAACTACTGCATTGGTCACAAAACTGCTGTGTAAAGAATATCCACAGAGCTTATTTTATTTGGATAGCAGCTAAATATCTTTGCAATCTCCCCAGGGTTATTAAAGGCCAAATGCCTGGTATATGTAGTTAGTTTATTTTCCATTGAATTCTGTTGCTCAACTACAGTACTTGAAAGTACTTTGTTTTTAATTTCATAAATGTGAAATTAAATTTAATAAATATGAAATGAAAAAGTGAACACTAGAACGTGGGTGTCACTGGGTGTTTGTGAATGGGAACTGGTGTGTTGCTGTGCTGCTGGTGTGCTGGGATGAGTATCCCCCTGGTTATGTGGTTGTGTGGGCACATCTGTGTACACGCATGTGATGTGTATTATTCGTGAACGGATACTTGGTTATCAGGTGTCTATTCAATTTTAATTGACAATATGAGATTCCTGTGGTTGCTCTGTGCACAGATTGCCTTGGGGCTCTACAGGGTTTGTGGGAAGAAAAGCCTTGACAAGTTTCCATTAAGCCCTGAATCAGGCAATTGGAAAAGAGGAGAATGAAAGGAGCTGAAAAGAGGGACAACTTGTTAGTGTTGCATTCTGCGTTTGCAACGAGAAACCTCTTTTAGACAAGAGTGGTTCTCAGGCCAAGAATTTCAAACTCGCAGAGAAACCTGTCCAGAACACAAAAGTTGTTTGAACGGGGTGCAGAATTGTCACAGTAATTAGAGCAATCTCCGTTTACTGAGTGGCAGCCTTTATAAAGGACAGGGGATAAAGGGTTCAAATTCATCTTTCTCTCTCTGATTCACTTCTGATGAACTGCCTCTGTGTATGTATGTGTATATGAAGGAGTGTGTGTGTGTGTGTGGCCACATTTTCAGCTACTCATCATTTGATTGCTCTTGTTTTAAAAGAAGAAGGACTTAAGCTTCCTCTTACTGCCACAAATGACATTTTCAGGCATTTTGCTTTTATTTACTAATTTTGTTTATTGTTGCTGTCATTTGACTTACCAAAATAAGGATGCTTTGAGGATTGCACTTGTGCTCTGCTGGAGGGGGAACCCCAGATATTTTTCAGTCATTTTCTGCTCTTACTCAATCCTGCATCTTTGACTCTTAGGAGCAGTCCCATTATTTTTAAAAGGATTACTTGTGGAAGCAAGAAAAGTGAATGGATAAGGCTTGGACCCTTAAAGTTTATCCTCTTGGCATTGCAAGGTCTGTCCAGAACTACTGATCAGCTGGAGTTTTGCCATTGTTCTTATTAGGAGAAGGATCAGGCTGATGGATTACATGAGACTGAGTCTTGTGAACAAGACAAATAAAACTGTAAAAATCAGAGCAGTTGCTGTGTGTGATGCAGGAGTGTCTGGAGAACTTGGTCTGTGCTTCTTTTGGTCAGCCACTGCACAGAGGAAAACGGGAGTGAATGAGTGAGCGAGCAGTGCGGGTGTTCTTGCCCGAGGAAGAAAATGTGACTGCTGAATTTCCTGTGTGCCTTTACTTCTGAAGAAAAGAAAAATACTAAGCCGCTTGAGTTTCTTAAGTAATTATCCTGGGTGTAATGTTAGTAATTTTGATTCCATTTAAATAGCTGTTTAGGTTTTGTGATTGCCTTTTATTTGTTCTCCCCAAAATAATGCAGGATCTCTGCTTTGTAAAGGCTTGGAGGTAATGACCTTGGCTAATTTACTTAATCATTTAGTCAGTGTTGTGTTTCCCCCCTTCATTCACCACTCATCTGAGTGCAGGGAGAAAGGAGCCCTTTAGGCTGATGTCTTCACTCTGTCTTGTGTTTCTCTGTCATGCTACCTTGAAGACCTGTGGTATAGGTGGCCAGGGGTTGTGTTGGAACCCTCAGAGTGTTGCATGTCTCACTCATCCTCACTGCTTCTCTTCTGGAGACCTGGGATCAGCCAGCGTCTGCAGTGAATTCCGAAGCTGTGGACCAGAGGATAAAGAAAGGTCTTGTTGCTGATTAGAGATACATTGTTAAAGCAAATAAATAGTCATGGCTGTGAAAGTTGTAGCTCTGAGGTAATTTGCAGTTTTTTTATAGCTGCCTTTTTTTTTCTGGCCATCTCCACCCCCATCAATTATTTTCCACTTGATGATGATGAACTTCGTTAGATTTTTTTCATGTTTTGGCAAAAAGCAGATTTTTTTTTTTTTTTTTCCCCCACAGGGTCATGCCCTAGCATGAAAAGGCTTTGAAAAAAATACTTGTCTTGGAGTTTGCATTGCAAAAATGCCTGTAGTGTTCAGCAAAGCACATTTCTGTGTGTGTTTCCTCAGAGCATGTGCTCCCCTAGTTCACTTGCCTTGTCTGTGAGCATGGTGCATGAACATGGGAGGGCTCTCTGAACATGGAGAAGTTGCCTTGTAGGCACCAGGAGGAGCTGGGAGATGATGTTTTTCCTGGCAGTAATGCTGAACTGCTTATGCAGTCTTGGAGCATAGAGTAGGGTTTGTGTGTTGGACAATCTCATGTTCAGGTTGAACAATGTCTTCATTTTTAGATGAGGCTATTTTGTCTCAACCATTGATGGTTTGCAGACCAGTTATGATGTCTGCTGTCCTGAAAGAGTACCCAGTGTGGTACTAATTGTACCAGGACTAGTTGTTGATGAGGATGTACTTGTTGCAAATGATGGACCTCTCTTGAACATGGCTTTCTTAGTCTTATCCCTATTTCCTTAGCTGGTAGTTAATTTCTTGGTTTGGTAATTTGTCACTAACTGGCATCTCTTCAGTATTGAGTGCTCTGTATAATTTTGCATCACTCAGAAGTAATTGCTGGCCCTATAAAGTCACTGATATCAATTTGCCAGCTGTATAACTTTTCCTGTTAGACTGTTATGACCAAGTTATCCATCACAACAAAGCCTAACTAGATCTGCAGTCTGTGTCCTTGCTGTGGCTTGATACATGGAGAAAGAGTTCTGGAAGAAGCTGATTTGAAGTCACAGTCACAAGCTGGAGCTCATGACAGCAATAGGAAGCTTTTATTTGATTTCACAGCTATGTAAAATCTAGCTCAGCCTGGAAGAGCAGCTGTTGAGTTTATCTGAGATGGCAATGCAGAGCAGCCAATGTCGTCTTCTTGTTGTGTGGTATTTCCTCAAGTCCTGCTTTTCTGCCTGGCCCCATTTTGCTTCTCTACCTCTTTGTTGGGGTTGTTTCTTAGTGCAAAAGTAAGTGGTTTGGAGGTGCTTCCCTTTCAGGGAGTTGATGGTGCAAACATAACCCCAATCCTGCACATGCTCTGGATTTGCCTCCATATCAACTCTCTGAAGAGTTGTCCTTAGCCCTACTGGTTCAGTAGATTTTGGGCATGTAGGGCTGTGGCCTAAATTGTGATCCCTTGAGAAAGCTTATGAGGTTTATTTTGGAAACAAAATACTTGGTGAAGCAGGAAGGAGGCTAAAAGGAATACTACAAACCTGGTGTAATGAGAAGCAAATTTTTCACTTATATTGTCTCTTCTTGCTCTGGTTTGTGGATCTAAGTAGAAAACTGGCAGTTTTTTGGAAGTATTGTGAGTTGCCTGTCAGCATTTGCACACATTTAAAATACCTTCTAATTTTTTTCCTTCTTCTTCCTGCTCCTCGGACATGTTAGCTAATCCCAAAAGGAGTGAGCTGAGTTCTCACTTCCCCCCTGCCCCCCGCCTCCCTTCACCCGCTCTTGGAATTGTTTGTTAAATTCCGATTATGGGGCTTGTTCAACACCTGTACAAACCCACAGCCATTGTTACAGGAATAATTTGAGGACAATGGGGTTAATGGAGGTGTACACAAGAGCAGAATTTGGATTGCAAGGTCTTTTTATTACTCTGTGTTCCTAAGAAAGAGAAACTAATTCAGCTCAATTTTCTGATCCCAGATAAAATTTGTGGGACAAGGATTTAGAGGAAAGGTAAATGGAGAGGGGAAGAAATTTCTGAACGTGTTCAGACATGGCACTTGACACGTATGAAATGGAAAGTCAAAAGGAAATAAACACTACACTCCTCTTTCCTCCCTACCTCACCCTCATACCACTTTCATGGAGTCACTTTTCAGAGTATAGCTGCATGAGGCTGGTTGGTAATGATCTTGCACACTGATTGCCTTCAGAGTGATCCTATCTAAATCTGAATGTTTGCATGGAACTGAGGTGCTGGGACATTCTGGTGAGTTTTGATGCCAGCAATCACCAACCCAAATTGCACCCTAATACAATCAGTAAGTTGCATTAGATGTACCTTCACATGGGTATGCTGTGTTTGGTAGGAGCAAAGTTAAGGGAAGTTGGGCTGTTTGACACTCAGGATTTATTTTTTCTGAAGCTGAAGAAATGTGTAATCTTCAAAGGTGGCCTGCTGTCTCATGCCACCAGACTAACCCCCCATGAGATGGTAAGAGCATCAGTAAAGCCATGAGGAAGAAGTTTTAGAGCCTGTAGAACATCTCCTTTTGGTAGTCTGTTATGTTGATGCAGATATTCACAGTTTTCTGTAACTGCCTGAGTATCTAACAAAGGGCCATCCTTCTTTGGGGAAGTTCCAGTAAAGGCTACAAGAGCTTCATGCAGAATGAAAGCCAAGATCCATGACCCTGCTATCACAAGTGGTTGTAAATTGAAATTGGTTTCTTTTGCAGTTTCATCTTCGGTTTCTTTCCTACTTATGGGAGTTCCTCCAGGCACAGATCAAACTTTCTCTATTATCTTAAGTACTCTGTGCATTTGGGGTGCAATAAACTAATAAGCAGGAATAGTTGTTAGTGGTCAGATAAATGTTCAGATCAGTTTAGCCTCTCAGTGTTTCTCCTGTTAGAACTAATCCTGACTGCTACTAATAGGTTTGGTATTTGGCATTTCAGTTTATGTAGGAGGGAGAAAAAAAGCTGTTGCCTCTGAAATGGTTCAGAAGTTTCTTGCTGTTCTTTTTCAATGAGTAATAGCTCAGCTGAGTGGCACAATGGGAGGCTCAGGTATGGGACTGTTTGATTAAGAGAGAAATTGGTGGTTCCCTATCTTGGCTATGCACCAGGAGAACTGTAGGTGTACCTGTGCTCAGAGGAGCACTAGTTACCTTCCAAATACTGTAAACATATCCTGGAGAAACAATCCAAGTTCTTAATTTGAAGTTTTGGAAAGCAGTATTTTGCACTGATTTGAGGTTGTCTGGAAGGTGTCTAAAAATAGTCTTTCAGTGAGGTGCCATGGTTTGAACCACTAGAGATATGTGTTTTTGGTGGGTGGTGTGACCTTCTGCCAAAGAGTGTAGTTGCACTAGGATAACGAGTAGTGATTTGTCCTAAAACTTTAAGTAGATTAACCTCTGAGTTGCAAACTGCTGAGGTGATCTTATTTCTGGCAGGTGATATAAGCTAGTGGTTATGGTGGTTCATTGCCTTTGCAATCATGTGGATTTCACTGAAACAAATCAAAGACTAGATCCAACTAGAGGGAGGAAATGAATTTCTAAAAATTAATTTAATGATTTGGTTTTGTATGAATGTGAACTAATGGAAGATGAAGTTGGTGATGGTTTGCTTTTCCTCATTGCTTACCCAATGTAGGTTGTATTAGTTTTTGTTACTTTGTTAGTAGCACTGTGTACCTGCCTTAGAAATTTGTATTGTTCAGCCTGTTCCATGCTCTGTACAGTCACTGCAGTGTATGTGGTGTTTAGTTTGTTGGATAGCAGCTCTGTGGGGTCACCCTGGAGTTCACTGGAGGCCCTTTTTGAGCAACTAAATAACTTCTTTCTGCAAAGGTAGTAGTAAAACTTGTCCCTTTACTGGGAATTATTGAGCAGGCAAGGTGGGCACTGCCTGGCATCTTGTTCTCTCTGATGCTGACAAAGACACAGGTCCATTATTAGCTGATTCTAATGTGTTTGGGGTGAAAACCAGGGAAATGTGGCCCTGGGATGGAAAAATGGCCCTGCTAAAAAAAGCCAAGAGGGATGTCCTATTAGATGATGAAGCCAGAGGAGCAGTTAACATCTGGAGTTATTTGAGTGCTTTTACAACTTGGAGGAACATTGCCCACCTAAACTAAGTCCGAGGTTTCATTTATACTTCTGGGCATGCAAAACCTGACAGAGTGGTTCATCCAAGTATTGCAGTAGAAATACTTGATTTTAATCAAATGAGCACATCAGTGTAGTCATAGGTACCAAAATCTTGGAGCAGTTAAAAATGAAAGAAGAAACTATATCTAAACTAAAGTGAAGCTGACTTTTGTGTAGTGTTTTGGATGGCTTAACAGCTACAAATTTATGAAGATATAATTAGCTACTTTTCAGGGTAATAGTTCACTTTTAACATAAACCTCTCTTTAAAAGCTTCAGTAAACATTTGCAGATTTTATACAAGTACTGCAAAACTCTGCTGTGAGCCTTGAAAATATTTAAATAGAGCTGATTGTGAACCTGGGGTTTAGTGCAGAAATCTGGAAGAGATTGATAGGGAAACTGTTAATATCTGTTATATATTAAAATAGTATATTAATATCTAGAGAACATCAACATTTATAGTCTATATAACACCAATATCTACAGTGTTAGTATTTTAATGGTAATATATACATGTGTGTATGTCTATATCTATATAAGATTTCTTCTTCTGCAAACCTGTGGTTGTGGCAACGTTTGAGAATCAAGTGATTATTTTATAGTCATTTGGGAGGTTTGTTTTTTTTTTTAGGGGAGGGCCTGCCCATCTGAATGTGAGAACAAGCACTGCTATTAGATTCTGTGCTCGCTCTTTGTATGAGTGTGCTATGTGGTTTCCTCTAAATCACCTGAAATTAGGCCATTTAAAGACAGGACTTGCAGCTTGCTTGGCCACCTAAAGTCATGGGCATGACTCTGGGACCAAGTAGTGTCAGTTTCCTGGCTCATGGTTGTGAAAGGTCAAGAACAGAGGCATTTCTTAAATAAACAGAAATTAGTCCATTATATAGGCATTTTTCTAAATTCATGGTAAGCTGGGCTTTGCTCCTCCAAAGCCCATCAAGATGTGATCCACTGACAGCTGGAACTGTAAAGGTAGTGGTTGAGCTGCTTTGTCTGAGGCTTGTCATGTGCAGGAGCAGATAAACTGTGGCTTGGTGCTGGTTTGTGGGGTGATGACTTGGCCAAGTGGGACTGTCTGTGTGATAATTGAATGTGCCCTGTGCCCAACTACGCACTGGATGCTTGTGATAGTTCACTGTGGTTCCTCGGGCAGTGGGGTGGTCCTGGCTGGGAAAATCCCGCTCGAATCTCAGGTGTATTCCTTGAATAAATGCGGACCTTTAAGCCAGAGTGCTTGTGCTGTGTCTGTGTCCTGCTCTGAGGGAAGGCTCGTGCCCAGGGAGGATCACTGCAGCCCTGGGGAGGGGGATGGCTCTGCAGGCTGAGTTTCAAGCTCAAGTCCCAGTAGAGCCACAAGCCTTTAGGAGAGATCCTGATGAGCGTTTGGGCCCATGATATTTAAATATGCCTCTGGTAATATAATCAGCTGCCACCTACTACTCAGCTTCTAAGCTGATCCTAAAATAACCTTTGGTAGAATGACACATGTGAAGCTTCCCTCCCCTCCCGTTTAATCTCCTGTACACAGCCCCAGTGTAATGTTTATATGACAGTCATAAGGAAGGCTCTGTAGGTGTATCCAGGCCTTTTATGAGAGCATGACACGACATCAGTTTCTACATTTATCTCCCTGCTCCTTGACGTTCTTGTCTCTACCATGCTTTCAGTTTTGAAATGAGAAGTGGTGTGGAGCTGCTCTATCTCATGGACGGGGTGTGAGCTTCCACTTTTCCAACTTGCTGAGTGCTCAGTGTGCTTTCTGAGGACACATGGTTTGGACTTTCCCTTCTCTCCCTCCCTTCCCCTGCTGATCTTTCACAAGAATAACAAACCACGAGCGGATGTTAATGGCTCCATGCATAGATTATATATATGTGTATATATAGGCTGTCTGGTTCCTGAGAAGACTTTATTGGCATAAATTTGGAATATTTACAAGTAGCAAATTCATTGGTGAGATTATGCAGACCAGACTAAATGAGCTCTGAAGGGCATTTGTAACACCTTCAGACAATCAGCCTTTTCGTTTACAGCGAAGCGGTTTATATGCATGTGTGTGCATACATATATGTATATTTAAAGTGTAGGTATGTGTCAATGCCTTTTTTCTTTCTTTGAAATACAGAAGCAGCATTAATATTTCTGCTGCTGGCTGTCCATAAAAAATACAGCAACCCTGGAATGATCAGGGAGCTGTCATGTGACTGCAGTATGGGGAAGTCTGTAATTAAGGCCACTTTTATAAAGTGACATTCCTAGGTGGTCAGCCAGGCCGCCCTGGAAGCTCCTGAGGGACTCTTGGTAGTGGTGGGGTTTCTTGTGTGCTTTGCCAGGCTTTGAGGGGCATCTTCCCCTGTTTGGTGGTGGAGTGCAACTTCTTGGGCTATTGCTGGTAACACTTTAGACTCGCAGTGCTCACAGAGGGCCCAGGAGAAATGTAACTTTAAATCCTTTGTTTTCTTTGTCTGTCAGCTTGAGGGGCAAAAGGAGAAGAGGAGGAGGGTAGAAGAGTGGAGAGTGAGAAAATGCCCTTTTTGTAGTAGATTGAAACAAAACAATATCCAAGAAACACTGGTAGTTTGAAAGCAGCTTGGAGGGTTTGTGTGTTAGAGGTAGTCCCAGCTGAGAGACATTGCAGAGCAGAGTTCAAGCAAGGAGGCCAAAGGTGCAGCATAAATATAGTTTGTCAGATTGTTGCTGAAATAGATGAATATTATTCATGCAGTAATCATAACTACTTATATGGCATAAATGCAGTCATCGAGTGATGCTACAAAGTACTTCATGACTTGTAGTCATTGTGCCTTTTGACCTGGAAGGAAAAGGGTGTGATGATCCTGTTCCAATTATGATCAATGAGCCTTACTATTGATCTGTGGGAGACCCTGTGAGTGCAAAGAGTGGGGATGGATGGTGTGGGGTAATGGCTGGGGGAATAAGTCATCGATGAACTATTCTGTTTATTTAGCTGTGATGGTAGTGTAGCACTTGGCACTTGCTTGCTTTGTGATTTTTAATGTATTGTCTTAACTCCAAATGAATGTTTGACAAGGCTATGCCTAGTAATTTTACAAGTAGCTTTAGGAATTCATTCACTGTGTTAAAGCATTTTGCACAAGAGCTGAACTGCTAGGAGAGGTGGAGAGAAGGTATGGCAGCCTGTCCAAGAGAATACCTTGCTTGGCAGAGGGAGAGGGATGATGTTCCTTGTCTGTAGTCCAACTTGCTTTTGAATGTATTTTTATTGGCTAATCAATGTACAATAAGAATGCACTCCCTAGTCAATTTAAGCACCACTTAATTGAGAAATAAATGATAAACACATTATGCTTTGCTAGTAGAGAACATTTCAGGGTGATTATGGATGCTCTGCTAAATTTTTTGGCATCCCATGAGTGAGGCTAATTGCCTTCCCTCAGGGCGGCTCCACAAGCTTGGGTCGCATCCTGGTCTTGATGAAGCCGATGAGAGTTTTCCTGTGGATATTTTTTTCCCCCAATTATTATTTTAAAGAGGGCCCTTGTATACCAGGCTTTGTCTCTGGTGCTCTGCTTTCCCCTGAAAGCAGGACCTACTTCGACGCCTGTGTCTGTTTGGTTGGCTCTTGTCCAAGGCTCTTTGCTCAGGGGTGTGGACGCGCCCCATGTCTCCGAATTGAGTCGTCCTGCACTGGAAGGCTCGTTTGTTGGGAACTTTGCTGGGACAAACCGGCAAACCTTTAAACCTGTGATGGTCCTTTCGCTGGTCCAGTGCCCTCTGCTCTTTCCAAGCAGCCTGACCTCAGCTATGCTTCCCTTGCTAGTTGCCTGAGCTCACCCGCCACGGGAGAGTGCTTCCAGCACAACAATCCACACTGCTCTGGGACAGGGCTCTGACTGCCCAAAAAAGCTGGATTTTTTTCAGATCCGGCCTCTTGCCAGCATGGTGCATGCCCTTCAACAGCCAGTGGAGTTAGCAGTCACAGTGGATGGATATCCATGAGCCCGTTAATGAGGAGCTGGATGAGGGAGCGCTGCATCAGACAGGAGCAGAGCAAGCTTTGTTTAATCGGCTTCTCAAGTCCAGTCTCCAGCTATGACAAGTGATTTGTAACGGAAGCCATCAGGACAAGCTAGGCTACAAAAGCCTGAGGATGTGTTATTCTGCTTAGCTTTGAGGCTTTGCGCTGGCTGCTAGTGATAGCTGAGACTTATTAAATTAAAAAAAAACAAACACCAAAAACACTTACTAGGTGCTCTGCTCAGTTCCTGCTCCCTGTGTAGACTTTTGGCTGTGCTGTGCTGGGTGTTGTGTCCAAGGCACCGTCAGCACCAATCTCCTGTTGTGCCAGGATGTTGGCCTGACACCTGCGTTCCATGGCTGGAGCTGAGCCTGCTTGATCATAGGAAGTGTCTTGTCTTGGAAGAGAGATTAGATCTAAAACACTGAGAAACTTTTCAGTTGTCTTCATAATTCCTTGGATGCTAGTGATGCTTCCTGGTGCTACCTGAGCTCGTGTGGGACTTGTGGTACTTGTTTGCTTTTGCAGATATTCTGACAGTTAAGGGATTGCATTACCCTTGTTTCTGCTCTGTTCAACCCTGTGGTAGGGGAACAAGCTGCAGGCAATTTATAAATAAATATTTATTATTTTAAGTGATGACTGAGAGAGAGGGTATTTCCTGGCTGTCAATAGCTGGAAGAGTTGGAATCCACCAGCTCTGGGGTGCCAGGCAGTTCCCAAACTTAGAAGTCATTACTACATTTTTTTCTCTATGACCCCTGCCCTTCTCTCACATGCACACCTGTGCCTTGTCTCCATTCCAGCTTGGCAAAAAAATAAGCACCCTGTTGAGATTGCTGCCCCTTCCATCATGCAGTTAAGTGCCTGGTTTGCACAAGGATGGCAGTAGCTTTGTTGCCTTGTTGCAGATAAGGGTGATAAGGGTCTGTCCTGCAGACATTACCCCATACCCACAGCCTCCAGTGGGGCAGGAGTAACAGTTGCAAAACGGGGTCCTGATTCTTGCCACAGCCCTGTCTGCTGCCACCACTTCCCTGCCCAGCCACCGGGGTCAAGTGCCACGAGTGCAGTGGAAATGCCCTGTTCTCTTTCTGTCCATTAAGTGTTTAGGACACTGGGATTCCTTTCTTTGGAGCTTGACAGGCACAAATCACCAGATGATGGGCCTGTGTGGGAATTGATGTCTTTCAGTGGTTTTGGAGTTGTTGATTGGGTGCTCCTGAGATGTTGGGAAGCCCTCCAAGGGAATGACCTGTGGGATTGATGCCAACTGTACTTTCAGAAGTGACCCGAGACACTTGGAGCTGTTCCCAGTGTTCAGAATTATCCTGAAATACCAGCATGATGAAAAAAACAAATGTAGAGTTGCTAAATGTGTGTTGTCCAAAGATTTTTGTGAGCTGTTGTAACTCTGCTTTACAAAAAGAAAAAAAAAAATCCCCAACAAAAAAACTCCAGTGGCCCTCTCATGATTTTCTGTGGCTGAGCATCAGGCCATGGTGAGTCTGATTTGTCTCCCTACGTAAGCCATACATCATCATCATCATAAAAAAAAGCTAAAAATGAAAGAAGTACTTGTAATTTTTTGGGGGGAGGCAGTGATGGTATTAAAACAGAAAAAATCTCGAATCAGAGACACCAAATACTGTAATTTTTTTCAAACCTTTGATTTGTATCTGATTAAATTTTAATGTAGAGACACTGAATGATGTTTTCCAGGTTCCAGTAAGGTTTTGGTGTATCTGTTTTCTATCTGTGCAGTATTTCCCCTTGCCGCCTCCAAAAGGAGAATATTTTATATACCATTGCTTTAACTTTTTTTTTATCTGAACTTAATCATCTTTTACAATGTTTGGGTTAAAGAGGTTTTTGTGGTGTTCTGGTATTGACTTTGAAAACCTTTAGTCATTGATATCTTTGTTGCTCATTAAGTACTTCTTAATTTTTAAACTAAGACTACTATCTAAATGTTGGTTTCTTTTGGTGGAGATCTTTTTCTAATTATGAAAAGTTCCTACATTTTCAGCCAGCTAGCTGGATTTCTCAGTTAAATGATGTACAGCAACTAGCATTGCATGCTAGTATATAATTGGAGACAAAATGATATTGTGGAAAATCAGTTAGAAAGGGATTTTCTTTCTCTAAACCCGAAAAAATAGGGAAAACTAGCCAAGGGTTCATCACATTCATAGTTAATGGTATAAATAGTGATGTACATGGCTGTTTGAAATTATCAGTGCCGTGCCCCAGACAGCCCCGTGTTTGTGAAGGGACCTGAAAAACACAAATGTGGTATTAGATTTACTTGACCCTAAGATTTCTTTTAATCTGAGACAAGATTTCTTGTACAGATTTGTAGAGGCAAATGATGTCTTGTCTAATGGGTGAAATCAGCCTTCAAGAAATGCATGGTATTTTCAAACCCAGAACTCATGACTTTGCCTGCAAATATTTTGAATGTTATTATGTGAGTTGAAGCATTTCACTAGAAGTTGGGATTCATGAGTGTTGTGCCTTATCTCTCCTAATACACCAAAATCTAGAGCTAAAGCTTTCTAGTGCTGACTGCCCAAGTTGAGAAGCTCAGGGCTTCATCTTCAGTGATTCTTGGCTTTTTATAATTGCCCCTGCAAATGCTGGTGGGTTTGTGGATGTGGCACCCATCGGAAAAATAGTCTCATTTTAGCATGTGCCTAGACTTGCCTCTCTGCTTGGGTTTGCAGGGCTGCAAAGTCAGGGTAGCTTGAGTCTGCCTCCCAGGCTGCTGGGTTTGCATTTGGGAGTTGGTGCGAGGCTCGTGTGTGCAAGTGAAAGGTGTTTCCAGAGTGCTGCTGCCGTCCTGGACAAGTGTGGTGCAAGCCCCAGCCCTTCAGCATTTGCCATAAGCACATGGTGTAGCTGGAGGGCACAGGAGCTTTCACCATCCTGCTCTGCCCTGGGCTTCTCCCCCCCCAGGGCAGTCACTGGGTGATGGGATGGTTTTGTGTCAAGTTCCAGCTTTTTTCCGGTAAGTATTTGCCGATTGAAATTGAAGAATTGTGGGCACAATTCATCTTAGCACACAGAGAGCAGCGGGTGCGAGCAGAGCTGACTGGGACCAGACATTGACATACGGGCCGTCATCAAACTAATTGTTGTTTGAATTACCTGTTATGATCCGATGACAAATCTGCTTCACTCCTGCCACTGGAGCAGAAAATGTAGCTTGAATTGGCGTGATGTTAGCAAGTGTAAACTGTACTTCAACAAGATGGATAAACCCAATTATGGGGCAGACCTGCAGAGAGAAAATCCATTTAAATCTCGTAATGTTAAGCAGAGCTGTGTTTAATTCATTTGGACCAATTTGGGAATGATGTATGAGTGTTGGTGAACATTAGTCAAAGGGAGAAGGGCTGGAGAAAGAGATGCAGTGCTCAGGCAGGATGGCAGAGGAGAGCTGCACCATCTCAGCAGTTAGCACTAATGGCCAGGGAAGGCTAAAATGACAAAAAGATGTACTAACTGCTTGTAGGAGAACAGCCCAGTGTAAATGAACCAATAAGAGAAACATATGGAGCAGAAAGAAGGTGTAGTATTTTTCTTAAAACTATTGAACTTTCCCATTGAGAAGGAAATAGATATAAATTGAAAGCAGCATTTTATTTATTTATTTTTTAAACTGATTACCACAGAAAGTGTGAAGGCTTTTTTTATCATTTCCTCCAACTTCTTGGCTGTTCTTTTTAAAGATTTGTCAAAATGCAAGGGTGGAGGCAAGTTTTTTTTCTTTTACTTTTTGTTATTTTATTTTTTTTTTAAGAACAGAGGGTAGGGACTGATCACTTCCTTGCAGTTGTTTGTAGTGCTGTGATTGCTTTGTGGGATGTATTTAATGTGTGCTTATTCAGAGGTTTTCCAGCTACAGCTTTCTGTATTTGAAAAGAAAATTAAGCACAATGTTGTGCAGGCAGATTGACTGACATGTTCCAGAGGATGTGGATGTTGTACAGTAATGGCCCGAGAAGCTGTCACTGCTTATTTACTGGTTTAATACCCAAAATTTGTGCACTAGGCAGTTGTAAAATGCCATGAAAGATACAAGCAAATGATCTTACAAAAGGATTGCTTTGGTAGGATGTAAGGGTTGAATAATGAATGTATTTGACTCTTTTGTGTGTGGTCTTCAGTGGGTTCTAGCAAAGCTAACCCACATACACGTGTTCTGTCCCCTTTTGGACAAAAATTCCATCTTATGTTACTCATTTAAGGTCCTTTCCACAAAACTTAAAGTAGCAAATAAAGAGGCAGTGTTCCTATCTGCATCCCTCTGTGCCTGTGCATGCCTTGACTGGGTATCCACCTGCTTCCATCATCACAGTCTTCTGCTCAACTCTTGCAACTGCTGGTAGCAAATAACATGGGAGAAGGGAACCTGTCCCACAGTATGGGTCTTGAAGTTTGGCTGTTGAGATTGGGTAGTAATTTTGTGATATTTGTAAAGGCTGTTAAAGCTGGAGCAAAATAACCAGATGCTGGTCTGTAAAATTTAAGAAATCTTTTTAGTAATTCTTAATTTCTGGTACATCTCAAATCTTGCTGTAGTAAAAAAAATGATTCTGCAGGACTTTGAATACAATACAGGGAGAAGAGTTGGTCTTCTTTTTTAGTCATCTATATTTAAAGATTAATTTTGGAAGGTGTGATTTCATTTTGATATATGTTTAATCTGAGCTATTAAAAATATTTTCAAACAGATTTTTTTTCTGTATTTGGGAATCTGAACGAAAAGCACTTCATTGTAATGAGAAATCAATCAGCCTTTTTGGGAAGGCAGGTAGACCGTGTTCTTGTCTTGTCCTGAAAGTCCATTTAACCTTGATGAAAACAAGTTGAGAAAGCCTACTTTGAGGGGATCAGAAGGGTTGAGCTCCAAGTTGTTTCAAAGGCCTTAGGTCTAAGGTGTCATTTTATCATGAGGACACAGTGTTGCTGGTAGAAAGGTGGGATTTTTTGGATGTAACCGCGTGGTAATGGTAAAAATGGTAAAAGGAGCAGCACAAGTCACTGTGAGCTGTGACATCAAGGTATACCACTGTTAAGAGAGTCTGTGTGTAGGTAGGTCCTTCTGGAGAGCCTGGAAGAATCTGTATTAAAGTGACAGTGTCTAACACGCTGTGAGTGTCACACGAGCTCATTTCTGGCACCGTCACTGTGGGCGAGCCCTGTCACTCACCCCTCCCCTCACTGCGGGATCAGCAGGGACAACTAAAAAGCTCTGGGGACTTCATGGTAGCTACTCTTACATTGTCAACACTTCCTCTTCTAATCCCTGCTCTGAGAATAACCAAATATTCAGACTTAGCAACTGTTTTTCCTGCCTAGTAACTTCATCTCCCACAATGTCTGCCTTTGAGAATGTATCTAGATTGCCCAGTGAGCCACTCTGTGTGAGTGTGTGTGTGTATGTGTGGTTTCTTTTTTCCCCTTGTGGGTCATTCTTTTCTCAATCCAAAAACACTGGCCTGCCAGTGTTATGCTTTGGAATTGCTTAATACTCTTTTTTTTTTTTTTTTTTAA
>VXAU01002772.1:25254-50320 GCA_013399695.1 Formicarius rufipectus
AAAACCTTGAAGTGCACATAAGAGGAATTGAGGGCCTTTTGGTGTCTTGAGATGTGTGCACATTGTGCAGGAACATTGGGTTCATGCTTAATTGAAAGGTCGCTGTTTGTTTAATGAGACAGCTGTCTGCTGGATCCTAGATGCTGACGTAGGAGTCACTCTTAGTTTGGAGAGCATAGGTCACATGGAATGTGTGTATTATAAGGCTGTAGTACTTAATCCCACAACTGCTCTGTAGAGAAACATCATCCAGCTGATAAGGATCTTGGAAGTGGTGTATTTTAAAATGGGAGGAAGGATGCAGAAGTTGTTGAATGCAAAGGGTTGGGATGGCTCTTGAATGTTACAGACGGTTCTGTTTGTCCTTTAGCCTGGTTGTCTCTGCCTCAGTTTGCCCATCTATGAAATAGGACCAGCAACTGCTTACCTAATACTTCGCCTGAGGCAGAAGGTCATATTCACTGTATTTTGGAAAATGTGTTGTCTTGAAAGGACTTTGGAGAAGTGGAGTTAAAGTAAATAAGAGTTGAGCATCATAATAAGAACTGTGGTTTTTTTTGTTGTTGTTGTTGTTTTGTTTTGTTGTTGTTTTGTTGTTGTTGTTGTTTTTTTATTTGTTTTTGTTTGTTTTTGGTTTTTTTTAAATATTCCCTTCCCCTGAAGGTCTTGTCTCTTTTTGACTTCCAAACAAAATCGTATGTAAAAACATAAGCTGCTGATTGATTATGCCAGCTGACAGTTTTGTCAGGATGGGAGCTGTGTATTTGGACTTCTTTCTTTTCTCTCCTACCAGATGCTGATTGTATTCAATAATTATGTATATGAAAGAATTTTCATTATGGCATTGTGGTTTCATGTTCTCAGAAGGGTTTGGAACAGGGTGGCTGTGAGAAGCCAGATTGCATGACACATTTCAGGCTTTGTTTCTTCCTGACCACATGCACATTTTTTTCTTCCCCCACCCCCCTACCCCTCCTTCCCCTTTTCTAAAGTCTGAGCAAAAGTTTTATTGATTATAGCAATTTCATGGAAAATCCCACTCCAAGTGAGTAGGGTGGTTTTACTAAAGAATGATACCTTTTTCCCCCCTGTGCTACCAGACTTTAGTCCTGCTACAGTGCTCTATGGTCAAACCCAAAACTACAAGAAAATGAATACATAAGACTTGGGCCATATATACCACCAAGGACTTGGCTTCTTGTTCTTGCAGTCCTGTAAGAGGCTGTCCTTGAGATTTGTCTTGGGGTTTGAACAGAGTCTAGCGTTTCTAAGAGCTGTTTCAGAGCAAATTGCAGATCTCGTAATTTTTAGATTTTAAACTCCCATTTTTATAGTAACATAATAAGTTTATTTTTAATGGTGATGAACTATAAAAATTCAACTTCTACAGAGCTGCTTGTAACTAAATCTGAGCAGACAGCTGTGAATTTTACTTCAATAACTTTGTGAACTTCAAAATCTACCTGGAAAGGTGTGATGATGTGATTATTGTTGTTTTTTCTTTAATATTTTAACAAGAAACAAACAAATGCAAAAGGAGAAAACCACCTCAATATCACAACATGCCAGGGAATAAAATAACCAATAGTTCTAGCAACACCCTCAACTTTCATTTGCTGCTCTTATTTTGTGTTTTTTAGTGACTTTTCTGATAATTGATATATTTTATAGTGTAGAGGAATAGCATGTTCTAAGCATACAGGGTGGGCAATACTGCTGGGTAACCTTGTTGGAAACCCAGCACTTCATTTTTGGGAAAAAGTTCAAGCTAGCTAGCATGAATATTATAAGACAACTTTTTGCATATATCATACTTAGAGATATTTACAAAAGATCAGTATTGACTTACACTTTTGTGTATTGTTCTGCCGTTAGAGTGATGGGAAGGGATTGGGCTTCTTTGTTTGTTTGTTTTCCTTTTTTTTTCCTCCCCAATCAGTATGCAAAATACTGGTTTCATTGATGTACGAATTGAGGGGAACCCTGTGAATTGGTTTTCTGTCAAAAACCACAAGCGAAGAACGTAGGGTTTTGATTTCTGCTTTAGTGGTTCTGTTATCATTATTATTTACAGCGAGAGTGGCTTTTTATCTTTGAGTTTGTGCTCTTTAGCCTACTTTGCAATTGAGTTCTTGGTTTTGTGGTTTTTATCAGCAATGCTCAGCCTAGCTTCTAGAGTTCTTAATTTGGCTGTTTGCAAGTCCCATTTCTAGCTAGATCTTTCAGCTAGATAAGTAGAAAAAGTGCTTGAGAATTACTGTAGAGTAAAATTCCTCCCCTTGACCAGGAGATAAACTGGGTGGAGACAGAATATCTCACTTTCCAGGAAAGCTACCGAAGGACAGGTCTGACTTTAAGGCTCTCAAGGCATCTAAAACTGGTTGAAGAACTATTTCTCTCAGAATCCCATGCATGTCTAATATCTTGCTGATTCAGGACATAATTAAATTCTTTAAAAATCACAAGTAAAAGAATTAAAGGAAGTATTTAATTCCTATTTCAAGTGACTCTTTGAATGCTATTTTCAGTAGTGCTTTTATTTCGTATTGCCTGTACAAAATACATATTGAAGAAACAAAAATAGGCATAACCCTTTAATAGCTCACCTAAAGTCTCTTTGGAAAGTGAAGAATATGTGCTTTTTAAATTTAGAAAGCACAAAATTTCTTGTGTTTTCATGTTTGAGAACAGTGGAAACCTCTTGAAGGTGAAAGCTAATATTCTTTTTCTAGCATCATGCTCCCAAGATCTTATGCTGTTTAAGCAACACCACGTATTGCCAGCCATATGATAAAACTGAGAAATAGAAATTCTGTTTGTTCCCATCAATAACCTTACCAAAGTCAGTAGTGATGAAAGTACTTTATTCAGTCCCTACTGCCCTCCAACCCCTCATACAATATATCAGATCCTTCCTTGTGGTAGGCTCACTTTTGTAGGACAGTGTTCCACTGTACATGTCTCCACCTTCATCTTGGTATTATCAAATCAGTAGTATTGGATTGAGAACTAAAGCTATCAATTTATTGCTGATGTTTAATAAAGAAATTAATGGTGCTTTCTAGTGCAAACTTTGTGTGACCATACACACCTTCTGGAAGGCTTTGTCTTCTACTTGACATCTTCCTGGAAAGTAGAGGAGATTTGCAGTATCTAGAGCACAGCTGAATTGCGTCCTGCACAGATGATTCCAGAGACCACATGTGATTTCTTGAAAATATGCTGAAGAGGTCAAGGTGGCCCATGCATACTTATGGCCCATGGGCTGGAGTGGGGGAAGCTATACTTTGACATAATTTATCTTCCTGGAGTTGGGAAATAAAAGACTACACAGAAAATGAGCAACAGAATGATTCATCTTATTGATAGGCATGAAATTAGTGGCAGCAGGAAGAGGAAATTCGTTGCCTGTTGTATGCTATTTTTCTACATGCCCATCTCTTTTCATGGCAAGAATTCTCTCCTGCTTGGAGATTTTATTTTCATTTTACAACTTGCAGCACTCTGGGCATCAGGACCATAGTCTGGTGGTGTAGCATCACTTTCACAAGAGTGGGGGTACAATTTATAGGCACAGTAAATGCTTCCTGATGGTTTGTTCCAATTAATAAGTGTTTAACTCCCCATGTACTGTAGAAGGTGATTTTACGTGTTCTTTTGTGATTAGTGGTGAGAAATGTAGCTCTATATATACAAATCCATTTTATAAATTGCAGACTGTATTTAATTAGCATTATGCACCCACAGCCACCTCATCTACACTTCTGCTGCTAATCTGTCTCCCTGGTACTCCACCGCTCCAAGTGGCTCAGTGTCTTCAGCCAGCATTTACAGATTAATACATCTGCCAAGGAAGCATTCTCTCCTTATCTGTTTGTCTGTGGAAATACCCTCAAATGTTAACTCTGACCACAAGTCTGAGACGAGCAGTTTTTGTGTCTCAGCTGCTGGCAGCTCTTCCAGTAGCTAAAAGTGCCATGATTTCTGAAACCTGATGCTTTATCCTCCAGTCCTAAAAACACGACTTTAATTCCCTTGGCGAGAGGAGGGACCCAGCTTTCCAGCAGAACAAAGTCAGCTCATTTGTTTCTCATGTTCTTTCATAGTCACCAGGCTAGTGAAGGCTGGCGATTTGGTGGGTGGAAGTCCTTAGTTATGTTGTAGGAAGTTCCTAGGATTCTTGCTCAGGGATACTTTTTTTAACTGGGACCCGGATCAGTCCTTGGGGAGATTCAGGAAACGGATTTTCTTTGGTACTGGTTCTCAGTTAGTCGCCCACTCAGAGGCAATGTGTTCCTTAGCATCAATGTTGCATTTCACAGGTCTCTCATTTAAGCAGTTTCCCTTTTCTGTGCCTCCCTCATTCACTCCCATCTGTTTTTTGGGCAGGGTCAGTCTTTCTCACTCTCTTGTTTGTACAGGGCTTAGCACAAAAGGACTCTGTTCTCTGGTGGTGCCTTTGGGCACTGCTGTTAGACAAATAAAAGGGTATAAAGTTTGCATCAAACTTTTTTGCAACCTGTCTTGCACAATGAGCTGCCTGTGCCAATCTGTATAATGCAGCGATGTCTCAAATGCTGGATGGTGCTGTGTGAAGGATTCTGTGTGATTTTTGTGATCTATAATACCATGTTCTTAGCCACTCTGAATTGCAGACTTACACATAGTTATAAACACTGCCTTCCAAACTCTCACATTATGAAAAAATATGGTTCCTATGAAGGCAACAGTAGCAGTCTTGTTACTGAGGTTAATTAAACCAAACGTGACTAATATTTTATGAAGTAATTCTTTTATCCCAGAGCAACAGAAATTTAGAGGAAAAAGAGTAATTTTTTTCCATGTTTTCTCCCTGCATTTCTTTCAAGTTGTTTCCCTGAGCAATAAAGCAAGGTTTTACTTATAATACATGTCTCTAGATAGAAGATCAGTTTCCCTAGAAATAAGATAAAATACCTCTGGGTGAATGTGCCTTTACCTCCTAAGTAGATGATGAATTGAACTTTATGGGTGTTTTTGGGTGGTTGTGTGTGGGGTTTTTTGTTTGTTTGGTTTTGGTTTTTCCCCTCTCTTTTCTGTGAGCTTCAGAATCCCACAGAAATAAGCCTGAAATCCAAAAGGCTCAAGCTAATTCTGGGATGAAACTAGAGAGAGTTGTGCCCTTCCTAACTGAAGATAGAAGACTGTGATAACTCAAGGCCTGAGGACATTACGAACTTGTCCCAGGGTTTGAACTTTATGAACCTATCCCAAGGTTTGGGTTTTGTTATATGTTCTTCCATATGCTAGGAATGGGTGTGGAGAGGAGGCACTGTGTAAGTCCTACAGGTGTGTTGGAAGCTCTTGGTTTCACTCTGCGGTAGATGTATGTCCACATCAGAGATGGTGAGGGTAAATAGTGGATAGATGAAGAAAAAGAACAGACAAGGAGGTATGTGGAGACATCTCTCTTCCCTGCTCTCCTAGTTATTATTTTCCCTTTGAATGTTTCGTGGATTTTACTTCAGTGATCGAGGAAACTGCAAGTGGAGCCAAGTTATGCATTGTGCCTCAGTAATCCTTCTTCCCCATTTCATACTTCGTGTGTGCTGGTTGTTTAATGCATGTAAAATTGAGCTAAGATTTTCAAATTCACTGTTATAGCTTTGTAATACTTTTGAAGCTTGATTAAAGTAAAAGAACATGAGCAGTAATCAATGGCATGAAGAGCCAGGCTTCTTGGCATGTTCGTGTGGTTGAAGTCCCAAGGGCTTGCCAACCTTCCCAGGGGGACAGCCTGAGGTGGTGCTGGTTGAATTTTACAGGTGGGCAAAGCAAGACATAAAGAGATTGAGTTGATTTAATTCTTGCAAGGAGCTGATGTGGACAGACCCAGATGTTAAAGACAATGAGCTAAATGTGAGCTCCTGCTTCATAGATAGATCTTGCTATCTATGTTTATCACATAGATATTTATGGTAGTTAAAGGAGGGACCGCCTCCTGGATGGCCAAATAGCACGAGCCTGTGCCCTGTCTGGTGGTATTGGCTGCTTCATCTGGTGAGGGTCAGGGCAGGGGGTGGGGAAGCCTGAAGCTGCCACACAGCTGGAGTCTGCTGGTGCTGAGAAGCTGACTGAGTACTTGCATGCCTGAAGTATGCAGCACCTCTGGGACACGTGTGAGGCAATGCTGTTTACTTGCGTCTACTTGTTTGCCTGGATAAAACTGTACAGTGCAAGCTTGTATCTGAGGCCACCTCTATTATTCCTGGCTAGTCTCCAAAAGTATCTTAAGGCATTTAGAGTCTTCTCTCCTTCACCCACAATTTCCTTGGAGTGCTGCTGACCAGAGCTGTGTCGTGACTCGGTTTCTGATAGATGCTGAGCAGGGCTGCTGGGCCCTAGAAAGGTGTTTCTAGTAAGCACTGAAAGGGTGCTTTTGCTGTATTTTGTTATGCTCTGAACCAAGAAAAGAGTATGCAGATATTGTGTTTGATAAAAGGTAACATCAGCTTGATGTTTCAGCACAGCATTGTTACCTTGAGGGATAGGAATACAAACCAGTATTATGACTCTTAAGAAGGTCCTGCCATGTTTCTTTCCTGTAGTTGGAAGAGCTAACTATGGTCTTAATCAAAGAATTCTTGTTTGGAGTCCTCTAAAAAGACTTTAATTTACTGTGCTAAAACAAAGTGTACAGGAATTACCCAGACTAGTATATTAGCTGATCTGATTTGCTCAATCCTCATGACACTTGCAATGCTTTTCCACTTTCTTTCCTTTCCTCCTCTCCCAGTGCTCTACAATGCTGCCTCAAGAGTGGTCCTCTTGCCACAGGGATTGCAGATGCCACTGTGGGCACCTGGAGTAATTTTCAGCTTCATCTTCTGCAGAGCTGTGGCTTTCTCTGGGAGAAGAGCTTTCTTGTATTTAAGACAGATTGCATTGTGCTCCCTCCCAGAAGTACCTGGCTGGGACACTCCATTGTCTTGGGAGAGTAAGTCACCTTGTTGGAGGTGTCACTGCCAAGGCTTTAGTGAGTGTCTGGTGTAATTCACTTTGTTAAAGACTTGCTTCCCTGTTTTCCCTTTAGATAAGATTTATGACCAAAGTATTTTTTTTTCATTTGAATTGTGTTAGGCTCCTTCTATGAATGCCTGTTTTATGTCCCTTTTTATAACTTACATATATAGTACATTGCTGTTACTGTAAGGATCCTTGGTGGCCAAAACCAGTTTGAAAGCATCACTATTCCTTGAATTGGATTTTCAGTGTGATTCCCTTAGGTTCAGCAAACAAAGCATTTCAGGAAGCAGTGTTTTTTGCTGACTCAGATGTGATGATGAGATACACTGATGGGCATGTTTTTATTATTGGATTGAGAGAGAAGAAAACCACCACCTTCTGTTTTGCTTACTTTATTGTTTCACTTAAGGTTATAACTGACCCTCTCTTTGACTGTCTGTATGTGGTTCCACAAATGTGTGGGTGTCCTCTTCCTTCCCCTCTAAGTTATGAATGTTAATTTGGGCAGTTTATTCCCAACTGAGATCCAGCAATTGTTTGAATTGAAATGGTTATTGTAAGTGGGTTCATGTTTTTTTGTTTGTTTGGTTTTTTTTTCCTCTCCTCTCTACAAGTTGGGACAGCCTGTGCAATGTGTTTCTTGAAGTCAACAGATGAATCTTTTAAATTACACCCTCTTGTCCCTTGCTGTTTCTTCCTCCCTCCTACTTTGGCTGTGGAGTCTGCTGGAGGGGTGGAAAACAAGTTTGGCACCCACATGGTAAAGAGCACTGATTAGTTCCTAAAAGAAGCAGCAAGTTGATTGCTTGCAGAGATGATGTAAGCCATTGCTCTGGGGTACATCAGGTTGGATTTCTCATGCTTTATCTTATAAAGCCTAAATTAACAGCTGGTTTGGTTTGAGTTCTCTGGGATCTGACTAAAGGATTACAGTCCGTTCTCAAGTGAGTCAATCTAGTTTAATTTATTTCAGGTCTATCAAAAAAGATCAATGAAAGCTCTTTTGAAAGTAAAGCTGTAATCGGCCTGTGTACTTAGATGTCACTGGTTTTGTATTTACTTAGCTTCTCTGGTGGAGAAATGTTCAAACTGCAGTTAAGACTATATTGCAGTGATTTTTATTTTTAATACAGTTAGATTCTTTAAAAAATGTTTTGAGAAACATTGCAGCTTGCATATGTGTCTGACAAAGTCTGCTATGGTTGTTCTTTGTGAATCCTTGAACTTGAAACTGTACTTTAACTGGTAAGGATCGTGGTTTAGTGGTTAAAAAATACAAAGAGGAGTTGGGAATCCAGATTCCTCTGCTGATTGCTAGACCTAAGACATGACCTCAGGCATCTCCTTTAATTGCTGTTTGTCTCAGTTTCCACATCTGTACAATAGGAACAACAGCATTCAAACAGGATCTAGACACAGAGTAGCCTGTGTTTACATAAGGGTGCGATACAGAAATCAGCATATTCAACCAAGTGCAACTCCCTGTACACTTTCTTAAGTCAGTGGTCTGTATTGTTTTCTTAATGTGTACAGAGCTGGAAATGGTGATATAGCTAATGCTAAACTGAGTTTTTGGCTGGATAGACTAGCTAATCAGATTGTAGGGAGCCAGGTTCTGCAGCCTCAGAAAGCAAAGTACTGAACTGGTATCAAACCTCTCTACCAGTTTCTGGTTTTTAAAATCTTTTGGAGCCTAAGCGTCTCGGCAGACTTCATGCCAGATCAGGTATCACCTGGCCTGCTGCCATGGACATAAACTCCATACCATGGTCTCTTGTTAATTTGACAAGAACATAATTGAGTGCCCACGCCCTAACTGGAGAGATGTTGGATGATCTGGTACTGCAGACGTGTGATAAACATCATGGCAATGTGGCCTGATTTTAGCAATTGCACAAGAGTTTGTATGAGTTCGATTTAATTAATTCCAGAACAGATTTTTAAGGGATCATTTCTACATGCAGTAAAGGTAGGAGGGGCATAGCATTAAAAAAAAAGAAGTCAGAAAAATATGTAGCCAAGGCTTCAACTGGTTGAAGTGCTCATCAGCTCACTTTTGTGTTTCTGTCCTTGCGTGGACTGAATGTCGAGTTGTTAGTTTAGTGGTGCATAGCTTGGTCTCCCTGCATCCTGTTCAAGTCCTTGCCGGACCTTTGAGGAGGAGTGGCTCTGTTGGCCAGCCCGATGCCCTGTGGTATTAGATGTGCTTCACCAGTGGAGAAACCCCATTACAACACATCAACTTGCTCTTACCACCAGTGCCCCAGTACCTCCCAGTGCCTGCCATGGAAGTGAGAGAAGCTGATGGAATTGAGGCCTTAGGAGGCAACGCTTTGGGAAATTGTGTGTCTTGAAAATGTTTTCAGCAGCAGCAAGGCTTGCATAGTAAAGTGTCTGTTTTATAATTGATGCATTGTCTTTCAAGCAAGGATTATCTTCCTTTTTTGTGATTTGCATAGCTCATTTCTTGTTCATTTTTACCTCTCCCCTTCTTCATGTTAAAAAAAAAATAAAAAAAAAGTATTAAAAAAAGGTCAAAAGGTGATGGATTCCTGAACACACTCACAAATTTGACTCCCTCATGTTGTTTTTAGCTGCATTATTTTTCATGTATGAGGTAGAAATATGTAACCGTATTTTCAGTTGGTGTAACTTGGTCTTCTGAGTTTCCTGAACTGCTTGTGGTAGTTTTGGTGGACACCTTTGTGATGGGAGCATCTGAGGTGGCTTTGTGTGTTTCTGGTCTGTGTGACAAATCTCTGCTATGACCTGGTTGTGCTCTTGCTTAAGAAAAGCTTCCATATATATTTTAAATATCAGCAATAAATAACTGAAGTTCATTTTATGTGCCATCTGGCTGTTTGAGTTTTTTTGTTCTCGTCCACTTCCCAGTCATCAAGCAATTCTACTTGGTCTCCTACCTGAATGAGTGAAATGACTGCCACTCCTCTTGCAGATAGAGAGTGGTTTTAAGATCTGCTCTTGACTTCTTTTAAAACCCTTTTAAAAGGGCAGCTGCTCTTCCATGGAGGGACTTAAAAAGAAGTGGCTGCAGACAGGTGCTTGGAGACTGAATGGCTTAGGGTAAAAAATTTTTTTAATAGTATTTAATCATACTGAGAGATCAGTCAGGATGCTGGTTGTTGTATCAATAGATGATAGACCTGAGCAGTGATCAGGTTGAGTCCTGTATGAATTATGGCTGTCCTTGAAGTATTTTGTACTCCTTTTGGAGGTGGGTGCAGGTGTGTTCTCCCACATTATTACTTTTGGGAATATGATTATTAGTCTGATAATAATTTCCAGTGGCTAGTTAGTTTTCTGTCTCAAATGTGGGGAGATTTATCACGTGTTTGAGGTATGAAGAGCTATTCTCTGCTGGCAAATTGAGGACTACAACAGTGGTTATCACTGTATGTTTTTCACTCTATTTAAAAGCAAACTAACAATCAGTGAGTAACTTCCCATTTCTGTCCTAGTTAGTAACCTCCTCCTGTAATGCCTCCCAGTGAGGTCTCTTCTTTTAAAAGCCAAGTTGCTGGGATTGCTTCCTTTTGATCCTCCCTTGCACCTGGACCTTCCATAATGCCACCCCCCATCTGTGCTACTCTTACCTTGGTGAAAAAAACCCAAAACACATCAAGAAGGGAGGTTCAGAGTAAACGCTAATAATTGTGCATGTAATGTAATTGGAAGCGTTTCATTGACTTGCTTATGTGAGCTGCTTCTTCATCTTAGTGCTTGAATGTACCACTAGACTTGCATTTAGCTTCTTGTGGCTGCTCTTTGATGCAGGTAGGCCATATTCTAAATAGGCTTGTTGCTATGGTGAAAATAGGAGTCCTTGTCTGCTGAGTGTAACCTTCTTACTTTCCTGGACATTGTCGTATTTTTTTTCCTTGTTTGAATTTTTCCACAGGAGAGCAGAATTTTGTTGTATTTTAGGGGAAGGAATTTCAGTCTATGACTGAAGTTGGAGGACAGTACTTTGAAGGTGTCTTCACGAAGTTGTGGGTGGTTTTTGAGGGATGAGGGGAGAGATTGGAAATCCTTTTTGTGATGACTCAGCACAGAGAGCTGTGTGATTCTCCCCCCTCTGTCTTCAGGGAGAGAGATGAAAAAGATTTCCCCTGCTCTTTCCATTACCTGACTTCTCTCAGTTATTTTTACAAGGTTAATGCATTGTGCTCAGAGTTTGCATTGTTGTGCCAATAAAACTTTAATAATGATGATAAGATTGATGTGCACGCGGCCAGAAGATGAATCTTCAGGATTTAGTTGAGAAAGGAAGGTGCGTGTTTGTCAGCTGCCTGAAAGGTCCAAGGACTACTGAGGCTCATTTCAAAGGCTGCGAGGAAGGGAGTGCTCTTCAGGGCTGATGGCTATAAAAGCTGAAGATGGCTTATGCCTGTCCATTAATCTGTTGAACTCATTGTTCTCCAGATCCCCGTTTTATTTTGTTATTATGCTGCATTTTGTGCAAAAGGAACTGGAAAAATCAAGTGTGACTAAGGGCTTTGTAAGGCAGCAAGCTCTTAAGAAGAAGGGAGGAAAAAAAAAGGGTGAGACTTCTTTCTGCTGCTCTGCTGTCAAGGACAGCTTTGAGTCCCTCAGCTCGTCTGATGTGCATATGCCCGTGGGGCAGGATCTTGGAGGGTGAGGGGGGAAATGGCTGCCAAAACATCCGTGGCTCGCTCTAGCTGGCCCTCATGTTGGTTGTGGTGGTCACCATTTCCCCCTCACAGCCCCTGTTCCCTGGCTCTGCTGGGAGTTGGCTCCAGGGACCACAGCTCAGCCAGAAACCCACTACTGAGAAGCCACAGGTCTTCACACTTGGTTTTCTGCTGAGGGTTTCCCCTGGAGGTTTGAAATAACCTATTCCCCACACCATTTACCTTCTTCTCAACTTCTCAGTATTGAGCCTGTTTCTCATTTAAAGTGTATTTTTCATAACTGATCTGATGTCTTGGAAGAAGGAAAACTGACTGTGCTTAATTCAAGTTCAGTCTTTTCCTCCCTATGATTTCTGTTAGTATTTTATATGAAGATGATTAATCTTACTTTAAAAAAAAAGCTGTGTCATCCTTGAGCTCTTCTGGGGAAGTTAAGTTGTATCTGAAACTAAAACCAAGGGTCAGGGTGTAGGAAATCCCATGCACCTAATTTTAGGGGATCTAAATTAGAGAAGTTTTATTTCTGTCTCTTGAAATGCTTTTTAGGAGCATTTGCTTATGCCTTGGCTTTGTGCTAAGGGGTTTAATTCCCTCTTCATGTTGACCAGCACCAAGTCACTTACACACATGAGATGGTATCATTTTTCTTATTATCGAAGTCCACAGGCTTCAGCAGATGGTTGGCTTGTTCCCTTTTGTTTTTGCAGTCACCCAGGAATATATATCCAGAAAAATATTTTTAGAGAGTGACTCCCCTTCTCTGAATAAGGGCCCTGTTGCACCAGCATGTGTCTCTCTGGCCCTGGGGGTGCAGGTACTACAGTGTGGGGTTGCTGTGGACGTGGCCAGCCCACCAGCTGCCTTCTGTCCAGAGAAGCAACTTTATCCAGGATGCCCCAAAAAGCTGAGGAGGAATGGCAGTCAGAGAGTGAGAAAGGAATGTGGATTCAGATGGAAAGTGAGAGGTTGCATGAAAAGATGTGTTGCCTTCCTGATTCCACCCTGCCAAAATACCACCTTTTTGTGCTGGCTGGGCTTCACGCTGGGACTGTGCTGCTGTGGGCCTTTTCAATAGTTAAAATAAGGAGTAAACCAAGGGATAACTTAGTGAATGACCTGCCTGTCCTAGCAAATTTAGTTTAATTTAGAAGTTTAAAAGTGGCCCTGTTAGCCACTAATATTAGCGTTTTGTGTGACCTGACCTGTTACGTTCATGAACTGAGTGATGATGAAAGGGAAAGCAATGCTGAATGGGACTGCTGTACTTGAGGCTATTTTTCTCCCAGCCTCAGAATCAGGACAATATCCCAGAATAGCAAGTAGTGGGGATGTCATGCTAGAGTGGGAGCAACCTGTCGTGCCCAGGACGACTGCAGTGCCGCCTCCTCTGCAGGATGGAGACCTGAGACCCTGCTCATTTGTCATTACTGGTCCTGTGGCTGCTGAGGGTCAGCCTTGTTGCTGGCATGCTGCCTGCCCTGGTGGGTCCCCAGATCTGCCTGCTGTCACAACTCTTGCTCCTGCCTGAACTCCCTTGGGTCAAGAGAGTGGCCTCTGTAGCAGTGCAGAGCATCACCCAGAATCGGAGGCAGGCTGGGGGTGGCATGGGGTCATGCACGTGATGGAGAACTGGGATGTGGGATCTATTTCCAGCGCTGCCTCAAACTTCCCGTTTTCATTTTTGGAGCAAATCACTCTAACTCCCTCTCCCCTGTCCTTCCTGTGTGCAAAATGAGGCTGAACGTGCTTTCCTCATAAGAATGGTCTTTAAAGAGACCTTTGCTACAGAGCACTGAGAGCAAGTTGATGGATGGGTGCAAGACAGTACCAAAGAATGACTGGAGAAGGAAACTGTGGAGGAAGTGTATTAAAACACTAAATGAAAGTTTTAGATTTTTTTTTTTAAAGTTAAAAAAAATCTTCCAAGTCTTACATGCTTGGTTTTTCATTATGAGATTAGAAGAGGAGGACTGTCAATGAAATGTTCCTACAGCTGTTTGTTTGGTAAAGAAATATTGAGAGGATGGGGAGGAAGAGCTTTGGCAGGTTGGCTGGTCTTCCTGGACAGATCTGGCCACTTTCTCCATCTGAGTGAAGAACTCGAACTTCCCCAACTTTCAGCAGGCCAGGTGACATTGGCAGTTGAGTTGAATACATGCCTTGGTCAAGAGAAAGTGTTTCCTCACCAGTTAAATACTCTGCATTTCCAAAATCCCATCTGCTCATACATTGTGTGTTGATAACTACAAGTGCACAAGCGCAAGGTTGATCATCAGGTACCCCACTTCTCCCTCCCTTTATACGGTAGGGTTTGGCTGGGGGGATAACAAGTAGAGTTGTTTTCTTACCAGGTTCACCAGACTAACCCACAGGGCTGTATGTTTATATTCTAATGGATGTTGTGGGTTTTGTTTTCTACATACTGAAGTAGAGTCAAGCATGTGAGGGGGACTTTCTTTACATTAGTTACCACATCATTAACCTTTTTGTCTGAAATGTGTGTGATTTCACACCAGGAAGAAGTTTGATCCAGTTAAATTACATTATTAGATTTGATAGCAACTACTCTGAGTGAGGGTCCAACAGAAGGTTTTTCTTTATTCTGTATCTGGATACAAGCAATATGGGTCATTCTTAGGTTTGGTGTTACTTGTTTATAGGATAGCCCTACATTTCTTTGGGGGTTATAGATGTGATGCAACATAGGGCCAGTAACTGCCATCAGATCACTGAGGGAATTGTTTTCAACACACATGGCTTTGGTATGTTTTCTGCCTGTATGTTTATGTTCTGTGTCTGTATCTGGATGCTCTGTATCTGATGGTTCCTGGCCAGGTATGCTTGCATCTATTTGCACTATTTGTAAATCAGTTTAGCATTCACCATCTGCCTGTGTGGTGTTAAATAAATGTGAGATCCCTGTGAAAATGCAGTCACTGGAGTTAATCATGTGTGGGTTTTTTGGGGGATAGTTTTATCAGTGGCATTGTTTCTGCCTGTAGTTTTGACCATTAATGGAAAGGAGGAATTAAAATCACAGAATCGAAACAAAATTGAAGTGAAAGCAGTTGATGATAGATGTGGACAACCATGTGACTTGGGGAAAATGGGCTTAAAGCTGATGAGGCAGAGTCACAGTGCAAAAAAACCACTTTGTCTATTTTTTGCTCAAGAATAACTTTTTGTGTTGAATTCCAGAGTGTCTGCTGCCAATTAATTTATCCCCTGATAACAGTCTAAAGTTACTTAGTTTGCCTTCTGTAGATGCATGCACAAATTGTAGTAACACACTAACAGTGTTTCTGCCCTGTATGTTCAGACCTGCTCTGTATTGCGGGGGAGCAGGAATAAAAGGTGTGTGCTGCGTTTCTCTGGGGCTCTGAATATCTGTCTGGGAAATTGTAGGGAAGGGTTTGCCTCTGCACGAGAAGCTACAGGGCAGGATTTCTGAGAATATTTAGTGAATGTTAGCAGAGTTGATCTTAAGCTGCTGAGGATATGGTGTGTTTTTTCTTGTCTCTTCCTAAGTCCTGCTTTCACTGAGGTGTTTGCATGTGAAATGTATGAGAAATCCCACCTGAGCAGAACTGAAGTGGAAATGGCCTCACGTCTCTAATAAGGGATAGGGAGAGTATCTGTTTGTTTGTTTGTTTTTTTTAAAAAAGGATTGTCATCCCTTCTTTTTTCCCTTTATGAAATCTATGTTTCTCAATATATTGACATCTCTTTCAAGAGGGAAAATGTTTTCTTGCATGAAGACGACACACAGTGCCTTTGGTAGCCTTTCTGCCCCAGTTCCTCCCTGCTGTTGGTAGTGGTGACGATGGTGAGCATTGCCCCGTCTTTCACCCACCACAGGGCTACAGAGCTTGTGTTTGCCTGGGGTGGTTCAGATGTGGTGGGGCTCTGGAAGGTAAAGAAAATTACTTCAAATGCCTCAAAAGAGCAATCCTGAGAAAAGGCTGAATGAACGAGAACAGTACCAACAAGGTAGAGGTTTGTTTAGGATTACTGAGCAAGAACAGAATAACGTTGACCTGCTGGGACCCACAGCTGAGTGAACAGCAATGGTGCAGGGCTCAGTGAGGCTGCAGTGAGGATGCTCTGCTAAATGAGTGGTCTTGGGACTGGGGATTTTAATCCTAATTTAAAATCCTGGGTTTTATCCTTTCCAGTTATATGGGTGATAACTGTGAGGGATTAGAAAGTTTGGGATTATCCACAGAGGTTCCCTTACATTAATGTCAGTATACTTTGAATGGATCCATATATTAATTTCATTCATGCAACTCTGCAATGTTTAATTTATCATGGCTCTGTAGACCAGACAGTACCTAAAATGCTCTCAACTTAACATGTGATATGAGGGCTGAAGCAGAATGTTGTATTGGGAGAAAGCAGAATTGAAGGTTCTTTTGCCCAATGCACTTTATGGAAAGAGCTAATTGCTGGATGTTTCATGAAAGCCATGATTTGATCTTCTGTAGTAAGTCTTTAAACAGACTCTGATGTTAGACACTTCTTTGCATTGGGAGTTCCATTTAGATACGGAAAAGGCTTTGGAAGTAAAGAAGGAAACAAACCAATAGTAATGCACATGTTTGCTTTTTTGTCTGGTTTTGTCTCCTTTTATTGTGCAGAGTTAGTGGAAGGGAACTGGAAAGGGACAGATAACTGGTTCTGACCGAGTCTGATATGACACCACAGAGGATGGGTCAGTTTTGCACTCATCCATTTTTTAGTGGCTTGAACTTGGTCAGTAAAGCAGCATACTCTCTGGTCACTCTTCAGAGAGTTCCCACCTTGCAGGCACAGCCTGTCTGTAGTTGGGTGTGTGCCGTACAGAGCAAACAGGGGCAGAGGGGTTAGTACACAGCATTAGCTTTGAAGCAGACCTTTATTTTTCTGCTTCAGGGTTTCACATCAAGTCACCCTCCCTCCTCCCAGATTTTTTTCCTTGCCATCTCCCTCTCCTCTTCCAGGTTTCTTATCATCACTGTACAGGCTAGCAGCTTCTTTCAGCCTTGCAGCTAAAGAGGGTTTTGCTACAGCCAAAAAAAAAAGAAAACCAAGTCCCAAAACACCCAACCCAAACTGCAGGTCCTGTCCTGATGCTTGTCTCGTTGTAACCAAGGCGGCTCAGTGGCCAGGAGATTGCTGAATGGCTGGAAATCACGGCTATCTTAAGTCTATGGAGGGACTGTGTGTGCAGCTGCATCTAAAATTTTTATCACCACCACTGCAGGTGAAAGACTTTCAATTCGTCTGTGCTGGTCCAGCAAAGTCTATTTTATTTATGTGCTTCCAAGCCCTTAAAAACTTCTTTTAGGGTACATCAGTAGGGAGTTAATAGAAACTTTGAAATATGAAAAATGCCTGTGGGTTAAGCAAAAACCTAGTTGACCAACTTGAGCATAAAGCTGGTTCTGGGTTGGTAGGTCATTTGCTGTGGGGGAGAGGGGAAGGTGTTCTGCTGGACCACAGATAGCATTTCCCAGTGGGAAAGAAGTTGTAAGCACAATCAGCAGCTCTTAGTTTAGGAAGCATTGTATGTTTTATTTTGCTTGGATTTGTATGTTCTTATAGAAAATGCTTCTAAGTCTCACTGCAGTCAGTTGTTGTTTTAATATTAGCTCAGTATGTTTGTGCATATGAGCTGGATAGCACGTATATGGGCCACTACAAAAATAATCACATTTGGAAAGAGTGAAAATATTCAATGGTTTATTCTCTTCCTTGTAACTTCCTTAAAAAAGCGCAGCAAACAAAAAGTGCCTTCACAGAGATGTTTAACTCTGGTTTAAAATATCTTCCTTTCAAGTTCTTTTTGAGAGAAGGCCAGGTTTATTTATTTATTTTTAAATTTTAAACAAAGTGTACTTTCTTTAAAATGTCTTAAGCACCAGCATACTGCTCTACCTTGTTTCTGCTAAATGGGATTATAAGGGCTTTAATTCTGTGAGAATTTCTCTGTGTTGCAGTAGGTGACTTTTTACAGCGTGCTAGAGCAAGCGGTATGTGACACTCTCCTGATTCCCATCACATCCCTGTGCTCTGGGTTTTCCCTCAGTGCCAATACATGAGCATTGGGGGCATCTTGGATCAGGCAGGATGGGGAAGCAAGGAGGCGGGTCAGGAATAAAAAAGCTGACTTGAAGACTGGTGGTTAGAAGCAAATTGTATTGATTTTTCTTTGCAGGTTTGATGGTTTTTAAAGTCACTTGCTGTGCAGCTTTAAATCTCTTCTGCCATATGTGCAGTCAATAAATGTTAGTGACTTGTCCAGCACTGTTCTGCACTGATCTAACCATGCCTTGGAGCACCTTGAAATCCACTGCAACCTGCAGGGCTGCTCCAGCTTATAACTTAAGCAGGTGCTTAAGTGCTTGGGTGGATCGGAGTCTTACAGGCACTACGTCTGAACACAAATGTCATCCTTACTTTTTTTAGCAAAATATTGTCCCTGCCCTCCTTTCCTTTCCAGATTCATCATTCTCTTCCTGGCTTTTTCCAAGCTAAGTGATTTTTCTGGCACATAGTAAGAACCACAACTTAAAATGGAGTATAAATAAAGAGGAAGAGTAGCTGTTCTGACTGCCATGGGGTACAGCAAGCAAACAGACTTCACAAATTTGGGAGGGCCAGCTAGATTGTTATATACTTATTTTTCTTACTTTTTTTAAAGAGGACTTTGACATTCTTGGTGACATTAAGGAAATTTAGATGCAGAATTTGAATCTTGGGGTTGTCCTATTGTAAGGTACCATTGCTGCCCTTAATTTATCACAAAGAGAAATTATTCAGCCAAGATGTGAATTCTTGAATGGCATCTGCTCAGGTAGGAGGTGTATAAAATTTGTTTCTGTATCTCCTTTTCTTTCTTCCCACCCCAGTTTTGACAGTTCCTTGTTTGCAGACTCGTTTTATGCAGTTTTTTTGCTCATACACAGATAACTTCTTCATTTATCTTTTCCCCCCCACCCCTCTCTTTCCTTCCCTCCCCAACTCCCTTTGCGTCCCTTGCAGCTCCAGAGCACTGGCTTGTTTATTGCTTGGTAGTGTGGTTGATGCCAAGAAATCCTGACTCCTGGTGCATTATCGTGGGGCTGTGACGCAGGGCAGGATCACGTTCCAGATCTAGGTCTTGTTTATTTTGGATCCTTCTCATGTTGTGGAGCAGCAACTAGTACTTGACTTCTCACACTGCTCTGTCGGCTCCATCTTCTGTGGGCTGGGATCCTGCCGTCTCCTCGCATGTGCCTGCCCAGTCTGCTCTCCTCGTGCTGCGAACCCCTGGGGAACCGAGGGCTGGGGAGGGAGCTGAGGGACTCCTGGTCATGGAAAAGCTGTACTGGAGAGACCAGCTGATCCTTTTGCAGTAGAAACTGTGACTGGGGAGTTATTTTTCTTTTGTTGTGGTTTTGGTTTTTTTTCCCCCTCCCTCTTGTCATTTGAATTGCCTTTTTAAGAAAGGAGGAACTGGTCTAGGAATTGATGTTACCCAAGGTTTGCAGATTTGGGACTCCCCTGTAGCTGTTACTTGCAGTCCTGATTTATCATTTCACAGTTCAGTGTTGAGGTTTTTCTCCTTCTTTCCCCCCCACTTTATTTTTCTCTCCTCACCTATTTTTCTTCTTGCTCTGCATGTTGCTTGCCCTGTGCAACAGATGTGAGGATCTGATCCCACTTCTATTGAAGTCAATAGCCAAATTCCTATCGACTTCACTGACAGTGAGAGAGAGCCCCTGTCTAGGGAGTGAGGATTAGAGCTAAGTAGGAGTAAGTAAAGTACAATAAAATCAGAATATCCTACTTACTGCTTAATGCCATGAATTCTGTTTTGAAGAATTTCTGTTTTGAATCCCATGGTGTTTTATGCTGGTGAATGCCAAGAGCTGAATTCATGGGGGTGGGGAAGAGGAGGAGCTGACAAGCATAAGAGGGTTTTGGTTTCTAGAGTTAGGAGGGACATTGGTAGAAAGGAATGAAAAACAGTCAGTGATTCCTTCATGACCCTTCAGTTAAAGGACTTCGGCTGATGGATGAGGGGCTTGGTTTGGCAGACAGGCTGCTCTGGATCTACTTTTGACCGTGTCAACCAAGTGTCACCATCTAAATCTGGAATACTGTTGTGTATTATGGGAATATAAATAAACACCCCCAAAAAAGCACTCAGAAAAGGGAGAATGATTGGAGAGAATCCTAAAATAAAAGAATTATGTATACATGAAAAGAAGATATCCCTCTTCCTGTCCCATTCTAAACACATGTCTAAAATAAAAATAATGCAAAAAAACCCCAAACCCAGAAGAAAAACCCCAAACCCCCAACAAACAAACAAACAAAACCAGGCTGAGAGATGGGAAAAGTGGTTACTTTCCAGATGTTTTCCTGCAGGACCAGCCTTCCCAAAGGCATCCAGTGGTGATTGGCGGAAGCCGCCTTGCTGCCATACAGTCCCTTCCTGGGGATGGGGCAGCTGCCTGTCCCTGTGGCTGTGGGCTTCCCCTCCTGCCCGAGGTGTGCTGACACGTGAGGGGGTGTGTGGACTTGGACCCCTGCAGATAGCAGCACGGCCTTTAGCACCGCCGCCTCTCGAGGCCCCACAACGAATAATAGGCTGTTATCCTGGCAGGGCAATACTATCCACGTTTTACAAGCAGGAAGGCTGAGGCGAAGGGTTTATTTTTGTGTGACTCATTCAGGATGGCCTGGGAGCCTGTGGCGGACGTGGAAATTCGATGTGTCGCAGAGCCCTGATCTTGTGTTGCCTCTGCCCATCCCACAGAGCTCGTGGGTTGGCGCAGTGTGCCAGCCAGAGATGCTTTTCTCGCTGGGAATGTGCTGCTGGCACGTGTCTGCTGTCTCCTGGGCAGCACGCAAGGTGTGGCTTCGTGGCAGAGGGGTGTTTGTTGGGGGCTGCAGGTGTCAGGGAGCAACCCAGCCCTGCCAGAAGGCATGGGGGCTGAGAAACAAGCCCCATTTCTGGGGTCGTGAACCTGGATAGACAAGGCATGTGGATTTTGCTGCGCCGCTTCCTTGTGTCACTGCTCTGCTAGAACGCTTTCTTCGCTAGCTTTTCCTTTCTTTTTCCCTTCGCTCTCTCTTTTGGCCAGGATTTTAACATATATCACAGGCTGGTAGGCTAAGAGCCTGGGACTTCCCCTCACCACACTCAAAGTCTTTGATCTTTTGCTTTGGAGGTAACATCAAAAGAATGGCTGAGAAAGACAGCCAGTGCTGTGAAGTTCAACGTTCAAGTTAATAGCTTGACTGAAGGTTGTGCTGCATTGCTGGAGCGGAGTAAACAGAGGCGGGTGCACACATTTCCCTGGAAATGGACCCCGGTGCTGCAGAAGGGCTTCATTTGCATTTGCAATTAATCTAGGCCCTAGTGGAGGGTAGGCTTGGTGTTTTATTTTGTTAGGTTCTTTTCTTTTTCTCTTTTAATTCCTCCTACAAGGAGTGGGCTGGCTGCTGGGGAGCTGTTACTTGGTGGTACCAGCCCTGGTAGTGGCTGCATCCATGCCCTTGCAGCCCTGTCCTGCAGCTGCCTCACTTGGTCATTTCTGGGTTTTCTCCATTTTCAAAACAATTACGCTGAAGTCAGTTGGCAGGCAGTTACCTTCCCTCTTATTATAATAACAATAAAAAAAATTAAATCTCTAGCCACTCCCTACCCAAGCATACAGTGGATAGTATGGACTTCCCCACGTAGTTTTTTAATTCTCTTCCCAGTTTTGTTTGCAATGCTCCTGATGTGTGTGGATGAATGACTGCTCCATCTATTTGGTGGTGTCTATTCTCTGTGTGTCTGGGGAGTTTGCTGTGATTTTTTTTTTCCTCTTTTCTTTCTGCTCTGCAATAAGGTGAGGAATTTTATATGATTTTGAAATGATGGTGCACAACCAGACCCTTTTGTGCATGGCTTGGGATACGAGGTACAGCCCAGGATAGTCAGAAGTAGTTACTAACTTGACCTTGGTGGTAATCATGTTGGAATCAGTTTCTAAGGGGTAAACAACTGAAAACTCATGCAACTTTGTTGAGGTTC
This sequence comes from Formicarius rufipectus, assembly GCA_013399695.1. Taxonomy (NCBI): domain Eukaryota; kingdom Metazoa; phylum Chordata; class Aves; order Passeriformes; family Formicariidae; genus Formicarius; species Formicarius rufipectus. The sequence goes on from VXAU01002772.1 coordinate 46,987, forward strand.
TTGACACTTGTGGATGAATTATATTTACAAGTTTAAAGCATCAGTTATGCAGGACTGATAGGATATGAGCTTATTTGCCAAGTATTTTGGTGTGTGTATATGTGGAATGATTGATGTGTTAACTCTATCGTAGAGTAAAACCCAAGGGCTCTGTTTTATTTTTTTATTTTTTTTTTTTCCTTCTCCTTAACACTTCTGTATGAGAGAGAAGCACCACAGGTACTGTCACTCCCCAGACAGAGAAGTATTCTTCTTCATCCTTGAACAAAATAGGAGACTCAGACAAGGAGAAAAGTTGATGACCTTAATAAAGTGCAAGAGGAGGTTTAAAATTACTTTGAGAGTACAAGTACTCTCCGATATGACTCAAACTTCTCTAAATTTACTTAGAAAATAAAAAGTATAAGTCACATACATTATTTGCAAATTTTTGACCCTTGGAACAGAGCTTCAGTGTGGGTCTTAAATTACTCACCAGTGCAAGGGATGGGATTCAGAAAGGAGCAAAGCCAATCGGGTACCCAGGTCCTTATGGTTTCTTGGAAAAATCCTGACCTGAATACTTTGCCCTGTTGAGTGAATTAAATGGTCTGAAGTGTGTGGGAGTGCAGGCCATTCGTGCCCTCTCGAGGAAATGTGGAATGCTCTGGTGGGTAATGACCCCACTGGATGAGACCACGGGGCTCTTTCTACAGGGACACTGAGGCATGTCAATTTTTGAGCCAATTATCATTTAGAAGCGATGGCAAAACATCCAGCTCCACAGAATGACAGCCCAAAGCTGGTCTTGCAGGAGCTGGCAGTCTTTTCCAGTGGGAGAGGTGGTGGATGATTGTATTTAGTTATTTTTCTTTTGCTGTTCTGCTCATTGGAGAAATAATTCATTCTCAGTTATTTTGTTTTTGTTTTTGTTTTTTTTTTAAGTGCAAATTACTATTCTGATTAAACCCATACAACAGTCAGAGGAATTTGTCTACAATACTTGGGCTACCCCTGATAGCCATCACTGGAAGTCCCTCCCCATGAGGGATCACTCAGGGAATGGGGAGGGCAGGGCAGTTTGAATTCCTGTGCCCTTCAGGTAATATCCTCCAGACCAGTGTGTTGCAAATCCCCGTGTTGCTTGTGAGGGGAGGGAGGGGCAGGAGGAAAGGAATCATAATTTTCAGTAGATTAGCGGCTATTGTATCATCTCACGTTGCTTAATAAGCCTGATGTTACGTGTGAGAGGTAAGCTCCTTAGTGGGAGCAGGGTGCACTGTAATGACCTCTCGTGTGCAGGTCTGTGGAGATGAAAGTTCCCTCCCGAGGTTGTGGGGTTGGCTGTGCAGCATGCAGAAACGCTGACTTCAACTTACTGTCCTGTGCAGGTGCTCTCCAGCCTATTAATGCTCTCAAAAATCTGTTTAGGAACCTGCTTTTTCTTCCCTCTGATTCCACCTAGGACAAATTTGACTTGGAAATGGAACAGAAATGCTGTGTCGTGATTTTTAAAATAAATAAATAAGCGATTGCTATGAAAGGGAGCTCATTGATCCTTACTCACTTCATTTATAATTGCCCTCGTATGGAGTCATCCTACCTCACCTTTAAAAAACAAACCCGCCTCTCACCACCCCACCAGACAGCTAATGTGGCTCCTGGTGCCCCTCCCCGCCCCACTCTCTTCAACTTCAAGTACTTATAAAATATAAGTGTCCACAATAAGATTATAAAATGTTGTAAGACTGGAGCCTTTGCTTTCCCGGCTGTTCAGTAAATACGCTGTGTCTCTTGGATGTGCCCTGAGGCTCAGAAACCTGAGGCCTGCCCACATCGTGAGTTCTACTTTCCTCCTTGCAAAGTGCCTCTGGCTACTGGAGCTGTCGATGCGGCCCCTTCCACCCCCTGCCCTGCTAAGAAAAAGCCTTTTTTTTTTTTTTTTAAATCTTATTTTTTTTTCTTTTAAGACGTCTGTACAGCTGTAACAAACCTCGAATAGCTCTGGGTTCTTTTATCAGTTACAGGTGAGGCTGAAACCTGAAATATTCATTCAGCACTTGTGGGTCCAGGGCGCTTGGCACAGGTGTATGAAGGCTCTGGCCCTGCCAGTTTGGCTGTGGCTGTCGCTGTGGGGCCATGAGGGACTCATGTGTGCCCCAGTCCTTGTCCTGAGCTCCTGTGGTGTCTGAACTACAGCCTCAGCTCCCAGATTGGGCCCTTGGCTTTCAGAGAGCATCCCATAGGGCATCCCATAGGTGAGTGCTCCACTGGAGTGACTCCTGGGTGGTCTGGGGCTGGGATGCCATCCTTGATCCCTTCCTGGGGAATTCTGCCCTCTCCTCTTGCACTGGCTTGCCACACCCTCAGCTCTTGTGCTTCTGCAAAGGCACAGAGTGAGCTGGTGCCCAGCTCCCAGGATTTAATGATAAATACACATCCCTGTGCCAGCTCCAGGAGGATGAATGGCTGTGCATCCCTCCTTTGCTGTGGAATGTGGGGTTTTGCAGGCATTTCCTAGCCAAGGGGTCTCCCCCTCTCCTGGGCAGCCCTGCTCTCTGTTTCCCTCCCTCCCCATGGTTTAGCAGGAATGTGCCCAGTCCCCGGGAGAGTTCCCACAGGGAGAAGGGCATTTGCTCATTGTATCAGGGTGCAGGGTTGGAACTGTTCTGTGTTTAACTCTGTATGAACCTGATTTACCATCCTTGGAGAAGATGTTGTTCCCATTACAAAGTGAAATACACCTTTCTGCTCTGCTTTCTGATTCCTTTAAATGGAAGTTGTTTCTCTTGTTTTCTACTGTTTGTTTGTTTGTTTTTGCATATTAATATTGAGAGAGAGCAAATATATAAATGGGAGCAGTCTTAGGAAACACTCAGTGTTTCCAAACCTTGGTCCTTTAAATAAATAAATATAAAAGTTGCCTCGTGGGCCAGCCAGTTCAAAATGCCTGCGCTATATTTAGCAACAAGAGCAACATTTTCAGCTATTTGCAGATTTTTACGCTCAGGGCTGCTCTGATGACTCCTCTGTTTTAACTTTGGGGCTGTGGCATGAAAAGTGTGACAAATGCAGATGTGGGAGCGTGGGCATGTGGTGTCTGCGGGCTCTGCTCCCCACGGCCATGAGTTGGGTGTTCGCTGCTGGATGGAGCAGCATCGCCACCCTCACCTCTCCAAAACAAACCTCTTGCACAACCACAAGAATTTGGCACATGGGGCAGAGTCCCTCCAGGACATGAGCTATTGCAGAGCTGCTGGTGCCCTTCTCCCTGGGACAGAGGCCCCCTCCCAGCCCGTGTTTCTACAAGGATTTTTTTAAAATTCCGACCTTTTTTTTTTTTTTTTTTTTTTTT
>VXAU01002772.1:50333-130333 GCA_013399695.1 Formicarius rufipectus
GTTTCTACAAGGATTTTTTTAAAATTCCGCCCTTTTTTTTTTTTTTTTTTCTAACTCCCCCTTCCTGCTTTGCTTCCACCCACACTTGGAAAAGAAAAATGCGGGCTCATGTGTGGTGCATTTTTCCTGTGCAGCAGAAAAAAATTTTTTTTTTTTTGGTCTTTTTCCAATAGATGGAGTAGTGTATTATTCAAACTTGCTCTTCAAAAAAGTGAGTTTTCTTTTTTTTTTAAATAATTCCTTTAAACTGAAAGGACTAGTTTGTGTTATTGCATTGTACTGTTTGACTTTTGTTTGTAGTCACTAGCTCAGGCAGTGGATATGGCAGTATAGTTTTTTGAAGAACATTTATCTGTCTGAACAAACAAAAAGCCCCACATTTTTTCAAAACTTCAAGTAATATATTTTGTGCATCTTAAGTATGCCAGTTCAACAAAAGTTGCTTACACTTAATGCATAGCCTCTTGTTACTTGAAAACTCAATGTGCTGTTCTTGGAGTCAAGCCATGCCTTCTTTGGATTTTACAAGAGTTGGACTTATTCTCATTGGGGTCCCCTTTAAATTGAGGAAAAATAATGCATAATGGTGTTAGTTTGTTTAACATATTTTCTGTCTGCATCTCCTTTAAGAAAAAAACCCAGCATTTTATTTGTTGTTGAGGAAGAGTTTGTGTGGCTGATGATTCAGCTAAGGATATTTTTAACATACTTCATTTAAATGCCATAAATGCATATTGCATTGTTTTGGTGGTGCTGGAGGAAACCAGAAAATAAATACATGGTGTGGCTGCCCAGGAACAAGAGGTGACAGCACAGATTTAGTGAATACTTCATTTGTTTCGTTTTGCTTTCATCCCAAATGATTCATTTAGTCCTCCGCCTAAATAGAATTCTTCCTACTTAGCTGGGAGTCAGCTTTCCCTCTGGCCAGATGGACTGTCTTTTCCATGGATATGTGCAGGCAAGGCTTCATCTTCTCCTCTTCTGATGGGCAGCTGAGATGTCCAGCTTGTGCTTGGAAGGAAAGTGGGTTCAAGCAGTCTTGCAGTTCCCATGGACTAGCACTATCAGGGAAGCAAAAAGGAGGATTATTGATAGGGAAAACAACTGGTGCCAAAGCCTGGAAGGGAACGTTTCTTTCCCGGCTCTCTAGGAGGGATTTGGAAAGAGCCATAATCCTGGGTTAGGAGTAATTTGTTACAGCAAGATGATACTTGAGTGGCAGGAGGATTCTGGCAGAAGGTTTTATTCAGAGGAGTAGCTGGTCTTGCAGAAGGTCAGTCTGACACAAATCCTACCCCAGCCCACAAGTTTCGTTTCTCAGCCAGCACAATTAGCTGAGGGGACTCTCGACCTCCTTTACATCTTTCAAAGACATCTCCACACATCTGAACTAAAAGATTACGGCAAGGAATGTGGACCAGGATATGATGCAGTGGAGAGCTGTTTTATTTTTTTTTTTTTTCTTCCCAAGGCAGGCTTTCTGAAAAAACAGAATAACCTCAACAGCAACCTTCCCATTTACTTCTAGGAGGTCAGAATATTGCTAGTTCCAGTCTTATCTCCAGGACTTCTTCCTGAAATTGCCTTAAGGTTACATTTTTTGAGTTAACTTTTTTAAAAAAAGAAATAGATCAAACTTTGTGCCCCTAGGGAAAGAGGATTTTGCAAGTTCTTGGTTTTCAGGAGGGCTTGAAACCCTTGGAGCCATCTATTCTGCAGTTACCCCTTGTTGCATTGAAGGCCCAATCACACATGGAAACCACAAGGGAGGCGACAGGAAATTTGGTATGAAATTTTCTGGGTTTACTATAGAGTGGCTCCCGGCAGTTCACCCAGAATTGCTACATCGGCAGGAATTTTTGTGGTAGTGATTAGAGTCATGAGTTTCACTTACCCAAGTGTGGGAGAAACTATGACTTTCAGTAAAACCCTGTTAGGTTATGTTACAGTTACAAGCAAATTGCTAAATGCTCCAGTAGCATCTTCACCCGGGGATCCTGCCGACCTGTACCACTTGTTCATAGGTACTTCACAAGACCTGAACCGAGAATTTGGATCAAAGAGTAAAGACACCCCCATGCCCTGCCCCCTCCGCAACCAAGACAGTCTGAGAGGCCTCTTTGGAGGGGGATGAGCCTCTCAGAGCATCTTTCTCCTGTCTCATCTGTGTCACACATCTGTCGGCTTTTGATAACTGGATGTGCTGAGTACTTTATAAATCAACCGTTTTTTGGCTGAAATTCTTTCCCTGTGAGAGTGGTGAGACCCTCACACAAGTTGCCCAGAGAAGCTGTGGCTGCCCCATCCTTGGAATTGTTGAAGGCCAAGTTGGATGAGTTGGAGCAACCTGGGCTAGTGGAAGGGATGGAATAATAGAAGGGAGTTGCAACTAGGTAATCTTGAAGGTCCCTTCCAACCCAAACCATTCTGTGGTTCTATGACTGATCCAGGACAGGGTTGCACAAAGAGGTCTCTTTACATCTGTTTTTTTTTTTTTCTTTCATGCACATACACGGAAAATGGTACTGATTCAGCAGTCATTTAACATCCTGGTCATGCAGAGATGGCTTTCCTGATGGGCATCCCTACCAGGCTACTGTAGGACTCTGGTTGATGCTTCCCATAATTAGGAAACATGTAACTCCCATTCCAAACTCTAAGTGGTGGAAGTGAGGGAAAGATAGGGGAGGGTTTGGAGGGCCTCCTTGATTCCTTTCAGCGCTGTGCTGTGCTACAGATCTGTGTGGTACAGTGAGAGGGGGGCAGGACAGGGCAGACATGTTCTGCAATATTAGAGCAGAACCAGGCTGGATAACCACTGAACACTGTTATTTTGATATATTTGTTTGTTTAGGTATGTATTTATTTGGGTTTTGTATGTTCATTTTGTTTTTGTTTGGTTTTACTTAAAGAAATGAAAAAAGTATTTTCAAAACTTAAAGTTTTAGCCCCTCCTTTACAAATGGAGCTATGCTTTTACCAGAGTTGGAAAATTTTTAAGGGAGGCAGGGTTCTCCTGGAGAAGCCCTTATGTTACAACAGAGGTAATTCAGTGCTGTGATCTGTCTCTGACATGCTGTCAGATATCTTTACTGTCTTTATTTAGTGAGGAGGAAAGAAATTATATTTTATAGACTATAAAATACATTCTTGGACTTCATGCAAACACTAGTTACCAATTGTTCTTTCACTCTCTGGAAGATTGCCAGGATGAGAAATTAAATGTGTGTCTGTACATCGAATTGGTGAGTCTTGGAGGCTGGTTTAACTTGGTTGAGCCTAAACAAGATGTATCTTGTCATAGGTCCTCCTACAGGAGGACTTTCTTGGGATTTCATGCCTGTCCCATTCTTTGTCTAATGGAAACTCTGTGCTTGAGTGCAACAAAACAGGTTGCAGAAAAAATCTGGGGAAAGTAGCTTGAAGATGAAGCTGTTGTTTTTTTTTTTTTTTTTCCTGGCTTAGAGTAAGTAGACAAAGTACTTGTTCTTGTTCCTCGACTGAAATAATGCTTTTATTTGTGGGTTTCATTTGGAACAGCACTTTGTAGGCATCCAAACAGTCCTCAGCTGATTTGTGCAGGGAGAACTTGTGGGGTCTTTCAGATTGAATGTGAAAAAAATAATGGTGCTTTCCCAAGCTCCACCCAGGATTGAGAAATACTGCCTGCAGTTACTTTGCAGAGATACCATGTGAACTGCAGAAAGTAATGCTGTACTTGTATGTCACATGAACACTCTTCCTCTTGTAAAGCTAAAAAAAAATTTAATGAATTCCTGCAGTAGTGATTAACATTTACTTTGCTTCTTCATACTTGGTATCAGTATCCCAGAACTTAACTGTAGCCACCAACCTTGTCTTCATTAGAAGCAAAAAACAAAACCAACGTTTTTTCTTCAGCATTTCAGTAGAACTGATGGCAAGAGTATTTTTCATCCATTTAAGAATGAGCGAATAATTATCTGAATTTGCTTGAACTTTCATAGGCAATAATTTTTAAGGAAGCTTCTGGTCATTCTTTGTAGCTCTCTCCCTCAGCAGCCTCCTCTGCACCATTGTCACTGTGTCCAGAAAACCCGTGTGAGCAGGGGTGATGTGTGGCAGTAGTGATGGTCTGTAGGTGTTAGAGTGCATCTCCTTTGGGATGCAGGAGAAGGGCTGTGCGTGCTGTGAGCTGTGCATGCTGTGAGGGCACAAAAGCCCGGGCATTAGGTTAGGGGAAAGCAACAGATCTGGTGCTTCTGAGATGTTCCTCCATCTCCGGTTGGTCTCACTGATCACCTGGGAGGGAACTGCAGTTGATGGGGTTTCAGTGGAGCGCAAACTATTGCTTCGTGCCCCAAAATGGGCATCTTTTTTGCCTATTGCATTAGGCTCCTCTGTGCCTTCAGTGAGGCAGTTCCAGATCCCACAGTTTCTGCTTTCAGGCATCCCTCCTCAGAGATAATCTTGAACTGTTTAATTGCTAACACATTTCTATAACTTACATCCTGTGAAAGGCTTGGCATCTCCTTTTCTTCTTCCCTAGCAATGTGACAAAGGCACTAGCAAAGTATTGAAATGGGCAACACATTCCTTATGTCAGGAACTCTTGCGTATTACTGGAAAGGAAGGAGACAAGGTCACTTGAAATATCAATAGTGGGAAAATTCAAGACACTACACTGATACCAGCACTGGTGATTAAAGGGCATTGTAAATTGGGAAGAGAACTTAATGCCCTGTGTGCATGTGCCCATGCAGGTACATCAGTTCCTGGATTTCGTGCCACTTTTCTCCTATTTATGTATTTTATTTAATAATTCATTTTTGCAGTGGTGCAGTAATTTTAGAGGTTGATGTTAGTTAAAAAAAAAAAAATAAAGTGGAGATGTGATAAATGCTTCATATTTTACAATTCCATGCTTTAATTTCTTGAGTGCTGTGGAGAAATCTTCTGTGTGGAAAAGATTGGTCTCCTTGAAATCAACCTCCTTGCTTTTGTTTTGAGCAGCTCCCTTGTGCCTCGTGGTGGTGCATTACATATTCTGTAGAAGGGCTGAACATCGTGGGTGGTGTCTATTACTTCTCACACGAAAAATTCCAGACATTGCAGATCTGCAAGAAATAGGAGGCCCTTTTAAAGTTCCTTCAGCAATCTCCTTCAGCTATTTAAAATAAATCCTTCAGATTTTGCTCTCACATGTTACACCTCTACAAACACGGTGAATAACTAAAGACCAAAAATAAAGGGTTGAGTTAAATTAAGTAATGGAGTAGAAGCCAAGCGTTTACATTTAAATCTTTAGAGGCTTTGCTTTCTAACTTAAGTGGGAACAATAGCTGGTTACAGACCTTTCTCTGTAGGTACCAACATGAGTATCCTCGTGCAACTATTTTTCTTGTTCACAGAGAGCAATTATGGTCTTGTTAAGCTCTGTCTTTGCTCCTATCATCTTCCCTGTAAATATCAGCCCTCCCCTCAGCACTGTGCTCCCCTGTGTTGCCTACTGGATTATCTCTGGTTAAAATTTGTCCTCATGCTCCCTCCCAGAAGAGCTGCAAAGTAAATATCATAGAAACTCCTGAGCTTCAAGTTGGTGTCCAGGTGTGTATTTCCATGTGATTCTGCAGTGCTGAACAAGGGAGAGACTTAACAGCAAAAATAGGATTGGGAACATTTCTATTTGAGATCCAGACAGAAAGCACAGACTCTGAAGGTGGATGTGTGGTCCCATGGCTAGAGCAGATATTGGAGACCCTTGGCATCAAGCTGACTCCAGGAGTCCTACTCCTGGTTGTTTCAGTTCCTGGGAGCTAATAAGCACCAGCTGCAGGAAACCTGAGCTGGGAAGTGTTGTGTAGCTTTCCTTCTGTTTAAAAATATGGCTTTTTTTCCCCTTGTTGTGTGTATGTATTTGTATGCTGTAGGACATCACTTTTAGGGCTTTCTAGCAGTGAAAACAATAGCGTGACAAGGGGGCAGGTCCAGGTTGGACACTGGTGCAGGAAACAACTGTGGGCTCAGTGCCATCCTTTCCATTGTGGCTTTGCCACTGAGATCCCAGCCCTGGCATGCAAGGCAGCTGCTGGCCCTGGGTGAGAGTTTCCACCAAAATCCTCTAGTCCTGGATATGAAGTTTGGCACCTTTTGATCAACTCTGGTGTGAAACCTGGGGAAAGGTGTTTGCCTAGCCAGTGCTCAGGAAGGTGGCTGCTTTGGGTGGTATTTGGGGGGTGGTGGGCGTGCAGAGCTGCTCCCTGTGGGTATGTGCTTTGCAGGACCCTCTGGTTGTGGATGGGAGGTGTGGATGTGATGCTCGTAGGAATGGAGGGTAGAGAGGCTTTTGGGTTTTTAGTTCCCTCCTACAGAAAAAAAATCTGGGCCATTCAAATCATTTGCCTTTTCCCTTGTGCTGACAATTTAACAGCCTTTTTAAAAGCTTTGGTTTCTCTCAAGTATGCTCACCCCATACTTGTTTTAATTCTTGTGTGGAGGCCTGGAGCTTAACAATTATTTTGCTTAAGCTCTCTGAGACTTGCCATAAAACTTTTTTTTTTTTTTAAAAACACACACATGCTAATGATCCCCATCAGATCATATTGTTAAACAGGGAATAAAATACTTGCTCCAGGATGACATTATTTTGAAAAAATGTTAAAAGCAGGCCAGCAGAGCCCATTTCAACAGTTTGGCTCTGAAATCATTTGCACAGATTTGTTAGAGTTAATTTGTTGAAAAGTTCAGTGTTTGTACAGGCAAGTCCTAATTTCCACGCTGAGACACAAGAAGCAGGAGAAGAGTGCACGAGTGTCCAGCATTTGTATGAGCAGGATGGTGGGAACTTCCCTTCCTCCTACCCTTCTCCCCTGGTGCAGGAATTTAAAAGCAGTGTCAGAAGGCTGGGAAAGTCAGCTTCAGATTTTTGTGGACTCCTTGCAAATCAGAGGAACCGTCTGGCTCAAATATGCATTTAGGGCCAAGAGAAGAGGATTTCCTGCTATTTAGTTGCTTGAGGAAGGAAAGGATTTACCTCTCTGCTGTAACAGGACTTAATTTTTCTCCTTTTTAATAAGAATATTGAAGCATAGGGCAGCAGTAGTAAACCTGTGAAAGCAATCACGTCTCTCCCCCGCCTTCCCTCACGCTTCCCAACTCCCCCCCCTTCCCAAGCATCCTCCTGTTTCAGCTCCCAGCCCCAGCAATGGGTTGGCATCTCTCTGCACTGTGAAAGAGAGAGTTGTGGAGGGGGCGGCTGCGACGTCGCTCCCTCGGACGGCTGCGGCGCTCAGCCCGCCATCTGGATCCAGTTAGCTCTCTCGGCAGTAGGGCTGAGTCTCATTTCCTCCAACCAGTAATGTTATATAGGCAGTGATCCTGTTCTGCCCTAACATAATTGAAAATTATGTGTATTGTAGACTCGCAGCGCTGAAATGTAGACTTGTAAAAATCTGTGGCTCAGGTAGCCTGTGGAGATTGAATTTGGCACACAATGAAGCTTTTATATAAAGTAAGAATTATAAGCCACCACGTCAATATTGTGTTACAGGCATGACAATTCTTGGATGAGGAGGCCTTGAGTCAAGCTCGTCACCTTAAACAATGCTAATATTTCATACTTTATCAACTGGGCTGGCATTTTGAAGCCAGCAAATTGGACCTTTTTTTTTTCTTTTTTTTTTTTCCCTTTTGTGAGTCTCCCACCATTGAAGCTGTGAGTTCTCTAGCTTGTCACAAGCATTAGCTGCAGGCTCTGGCTGCCTCTGCTTATCTGACAAACAGAAAACATCTTGCCCTTAGTGGGGCTGAGATGCTGCTCTGGATCTTGGCCACTTGGTAGAGCTCATGGAAGTTGCATTGTTGACGCCCTGCTTTCCCTTGTGCGTGGTTATTTGACTTTGTCTCCCACCAGTGTCTTATCCACTGGTGGAAATGGAAGTTGTCCATGTCTGTGCTTTTGTGCAAAACTGAGCCCTCTGGGTTTGGACCATTCCCTACTAGACTTCGTGTGCATGTCCAAGAGGAGAAACTGTTTGTGCTTTAACCTTTGCACTGTAAGACTTTTTGGATCCTGTTTGGCAGGAGTGGGTAAGAGAAGGACTTTACTGAGAGTCCAGACCAAGGATTTTAAAAGGAGAAAAACAAAGTGTAACAATAGGATTTTCTGAAACGTTCATCTTGCCCTTAGGTCAGCCTGGTGTGGAAGCTGAAAGCATGCGCTGAGAGTACAGGCTCTTGTGGGATGAAGGTGGAGTGGGAGCAGCCATACCATCTTGCTCTGTTTCTTCTAATGGAATTTATTGCTAGTAAAAGCCAGCAGAACTGACAGTCCTGAAGACTTTGTAATCCCTGCAATAATTACTAACTGGATGGGGTCTGATGTGAGCTTGCCCCTGCTGCTTGTCAGTGCCTCTGTCTGCCCTTGGGGCAGTCTCAGAGAAGCTCACGTGTTTCTTGGCCTGTGTTTAGGGCAGCTGCTGACCTGAGCTCCTTGTGGATTGTTGTGGTTGTCAGGATATTCCAGGCTTCCTTGTGACCATGAAATAGTCATGGAAGAATGGAGGTGGTTGGTTTATTTTGGTGGGTAATAGCTTATCCATTTCCTGAAATGCCACTGTTTGAGCTGTCAGGTTCTTGTAGGGGCTTCAGCTGTAGCTTCTTGCTCTACCGTAATGGTTATGGACTTTGAAGCAGAGTTGTGTACCATGAGGCACGCATCCTGTGAGGATGTTTTCCATGAAGAAGGGAAAAATACTTCACTGGTTGGCTGGAAAACCTGAGGAAGCCAGGTAGTAGCTGTGACCTATCAGGACCCTTTCTGCAAATCTGTGCACCCCTCTATGTGGTGGTGTTTCGATTGCTGTCCAAGAAAACTGACAGACTTCTAAAAATGCAACAGTTAACTTGTTTAAGAGTGCCATCTGCAAATCTGAAATGTATCACATTTCCCCTCAAGTTAAAAAGCTCTCAGTTGGCTTAGGTTTTGGGTCCATTTTCTGTGCACTTGGGTTGCATTTTTATGCACTTTTTTAAACCACAAAGAGTTAGAAAGTTACTTTAACATCTTCTCAACTTTAAAATTTATGTTGTGGTCACATATATTGAGGAGCAGGGATTTGATGCAAGTGATCAAATATCTGGAGGCCAACAGTCAAGTTGTAAGAGTTAGAAATGTTGCTTATGGGTAGTCTAGTTCTGGTTTGTTTGGGTTTTATTTCTTATTTTTAAGAAGTGCTGAAACATTCTGGTCCACATTGCACAAATCCCAAATGTGAAGATGTGAATAAAAACAAGACTTCTTGGAACTTGAGGAACTCGTATGGGGCACAAATCCAGAGTATGGGTTTGTTTATTTGCCTTCCAGTAGCTCAGAAAACTCAGGCCCTCCAAGCGATGGGAATTGGTAATACATCCTCCCACTGACTCCTGCTTTTTGGGCACCCCAGTGCCCAGAGTCTTGTAGCAAACAGGCCTTGCATGTGAGCAAATGTTTTGCATACATGAGCAAATGTGATAGTGATGTGCTGAAAGCATGGAACCAGATCTTCTTCCTTCCTTCCTTCATGGAGATTAAGATACAGCTTCCATTTTTTGCCTAGGGTGGCAGTTTGTGTGTGATGATTCTTCAAGATTGCTCTTACTTACAAAAAAAAAAAAAAAAAGTAGAAAGGAATGGGTAAAAATAACTAGATATTTTCTAGGAATAGATCTGTCAGGTCAACCAGAGTCTAGTGCTAAATAGGAGCTTCTGCAGTGGCCGGATCTATGTGTACAGCTGCTTTTCTTGGTTCTGGGAGGAGACTGAAGGTATGTAGCTGTACACATTTCTTCCAGCATGATACAGGGCTTTTAGAGGTCACGAATTAACCTGTATGCCTAATTGGGATGGTGCAACACCGTGCAGAGAAAGAAGCTGGGCCTGAAGTTATATTTAGACATATGGCACAGAAATCTGTTAGGGCTAAGTTGTTTCTCCGTGGGCCTGCTCTTGTTTTCTTGTTTGGACTCAATCAGTTCTGAGTACCAGCTTGAGGCTTCACCTGTTTGGTGGAAGCTTTAAGCTCTGCTGTGTGGTCCAGCCAAGGTGCCATGGCTCCTCCAGTGAGCTACAGTGAGAGGATGTGCCTGAGAGCAGAAGTTTGAGACAGTACTTTGTGCTGGTTAAATCTGTGGGTGCATTCTGCTCCTTCTTGAAGAGTAGCTAAGCTTTTCTTGGTTTTGAATCAACACCCCCTTGTGCTGCAGACTTGCCACCTGTGTGTATTCAGTCTGTGTGCTGATGACAGTGACATAAAGAAGTTGTGTCTGTCCCTGAGCTCTTGGCCATCACGACTGGCACCAGGCTGTGCTCTTATCTTGGACATCAGCAGCAGGACAGCTTATTAAGATTGGCCTTGTAACTGAGTAAGTTACACTGTCCAAGTCTCTTGAGGGTTGTCTGACAGAAGATAAACAAGAAGAAATTAGTGACTTTTAGAAACAGTGAAAAATAGAGATAATAGGTGCTAAGACCAAGTGGTGCTGAGTCATCTTGGAGTAGACCTCTACCTTTGGGGCTTGTACAGCACTGGGAAGCTGGAGCAGGTGATGTGGTATATTTATTCAAAGAAGGCTGACAGATAACCCATTCAAAAATGAGATCATACTCTTAACCTGTGATATGTGTTTTCCCTCTGCTGAGACTGATATTCTTCCTCTCCTTTGTCCCATCCGCTCCATGGTTAAGCTGTTTTGTTTGTGTGGGTTTTTTCTTACAGATTTGCTATGATTAGTAAAATCAATGTAATAATATCTTTGTAATTTATTTTTTTCTTATTCCTGATTTGTAACATAGGGGTATGAATTGTTCTGCACAGATTTTGTCTTCACAAACATATAAAGTTGTCTTAATTTTTGTTTCAGTTCCTTGCATAAGTTTTAATTTATACTTTTTATCCATGTTACCTAAGATTTATTATTTTTTTTGCCTTTCTTTTCTGAACTCATTTTTCTTTCCCCATTTTTGTTTCCTCCATCCAGTATCTGCAGATGAAATGGCCACTGCTTGATGTTCAGGCAGGGAGCCTTCAGAGTAGACAAGCCCTCAAGGATGCTAGGTCTCCATCTCCAGCACACATTGTTGTAAGTAAACACAGAAAGATGTTCTTCTTTTTTTTCTTTTTTCTTTTTTTTTTTTTTTCCAAAGGCATTTTTCATGAGTGGCATTGGTTGTCATCAGTTTTCTTTTACACAGACCAAAGGAGAAATACTTCAAAACAAATATAATCGCTAACAAGCCCATGGTAAAAGGAGGAAATACATTTGTTATCACTGTGCTATTTATGAAATTATCATCCTTGTGCCTTGCAGGAGAGCAGGGAGTCAAAAATGCTCTCAGTGTACACACTGCAGAATTACGTAGTGGCAGTGAAGTCCAATCAGATTGGTTTACACAAAGGACAGTATTGAACTGAGGAGAGCAAAGAGACAGTCTGGAAAGCATTAGAAAAATCAAACCCAAGCCTGTTCTATGGCCTTAACTAAAAGAAATCTTATCACAAAATCTTGAATGAAGGTTTGTGAGAGTTGGTCAATATGTTACCTGGGTGAAGGCTCAAGAGAGCCAGGTTCAGCAAAGCACGTGTCCCTTTGTGTTGTGATGACTTCTCATTTAGTATAAAAAGTGTTATTGAATGTTCACTACTACCTGAAAAATGTAAAGCTCTCTTTGTAATGAGTATAATTTTTTAAAATAGCTTTATTTCTTAAGTTCTAACAAATTTTCAATTCTTGGTTAATTTTTCTTGTGGTTCTGTTGTAAAAACAATGCTGAATTTGTAATGCTTGGTACAAATTTGCATGAGAGTGGTTTTATTTTACTTGCTAAAATAGCATCCACAGAAGGAAGTTGTTTATAGGGTGATATGCAAGAGAGGTGATAAGCACTGGCCCATCCTCACCCATAGCCAGTGTCAATGCCATCTCTAGTTAAGGAGAGTCTTAGCTCTGACTGATCATCTGGGAATTTACCTCTGGAGAAGATGTCATGCAGTGAGTTAGAATATTTCTTCTGAAATAATTCAACATCAAGTTCTACATGACTTTCTTTCGACTTTTTTTCTACTTTTTTTTGTAAGCACTGAGTGATAAGCTGAATCCCCGGAAAAGAAACATTTCTTGTTCTTTATCTTTTGCTCTAAAGTCTAAAGCTGACATGGCTGGTAGATTATCTAAGGCACATATTGGTTTCATTAGAGATCTTGAATCATACTAAACATTTCTGAGGAGCTTCCCTTTTCATTGTTGTCTCTTTAAATTGAGAATTGTCAGCCCCTTTCTATGAGTGTCATAAAAGAAAAAAAGGTTTCCTATCTTTTAGAATTCACAGCTTCTAAACCATCCCTCAATCCATCAGAGAGCAATTGGAACAGGACTGCTACTTGCCTGGTTGATACCTGGTACTGACTGCTTCACTTTTTCAGAATGATTTCCTTTTTCCTCCATGGGCTGTCACTGGAGGAGATTAGAGAAAAGTTGTGGGGCTGGTTATTCAGAAATCTACAGTCAAAAAAACCTGCTATAATTGCATTCTTAATAAGATATGAACTAGACTTTTTTTTTTTTTTTTTTAATTAAATCTGCTGTGCTGGAGGAGTGACACCGGGGATGGTACCGTTCCTGGGCTCTGGAGCTGGCATGTTGGAGTGGTGTCAGACTCGTTGGAGGTGATGGAGAGGGGAGCAGGAGGCTTCTCCTGGCTGGTTGCAGCCTGGGAGGGCAGGCTGAGTTTGGTTGGGATCGCCTGGTGTTCTAATGCTGAGCATCCACTGTCCCAAAGCCTCTTGCTGCTCAGGAGAGCAGGCACTTGCCTTTAAAAGCCAAATCAGGTTATCCTACATGGAGGGGTTAGCTGGGGTCCTGGCTCCCCTGGCCCTCTCCAGCACTTCCACCCAGGTGTGGGCAAGGTGGAGACAAGTGGTCAACACAAATACAGGAAAAAAAGGTTTCAAAAATCACAATCACTTTGGGAAATGAAGCAAAACCTGCTTCTAGGGAGATTGAGGTTGATCTGCTTTGTATTTTGACCATTTATGGGGTTCTTATGGGTCTCTTTAAAAGCTGTTTCACTCTGCTATTCAATAAAAAGCATACTTACCATAGCAACCACTTAGGCCATGAGGAACATATACTACCTCTGAGATGGAGGCCACCTTCCCAAAGAGCCACAGCTGGCATTTGTAATGTGATCTTTTGTGCTACTTACAATGTTGGAGGGAGAGGAGGGAGAGCTAGGGGGAGAGCAGTGGGGTTTTGATAGGGGGGGAAGGTTCTGCAAGGATTAATGTTTATTTCTAGCAGCAAACTGTTTTGCCTTGTTCTGTTAAAACATATAAATAAGGGGCAGTTTTTTCCACCCTTTTTCTTGGCATCGACCCCAGGCCACATTAATTTTGTGGAGTGAAAACGGTCTTATTTTTTGGTAAATAAAGTTAGAGCGGGTAGTGGCATTTGGGGGAGATGAAGTGATTGCAGATGCCAGTTGGCCTGGGATGTGTCAGGTGTCTCTGGTGTCCCCACTGCTGCTGCTGTGCCTGCCCACAGCACCTGGGACCTGGCTGCTCTTGCACAAGACTCTACAGCCATTGCATTTGAGAAAAAGCATTTTTTTAATGGAATAATGAGAGAGATTTCATGGACATGCTGATGTTTCTGTGCAAGTGTAATGTGTGGGGATAGAGGTTCTCTACCCTCATTCCTGTGTATTGTTTACCCATCCGGTGCACCTATGCCAGTTTTACACCTTTAAATCAGCTGGACTGCCCTGAAGATCTCTAGGAAAATGGTAACACTTGCAAATCACTTCTTATCTTTCCCCTATATTTGAAATCAGGATTTGGGGCTAATCTTTGTAGCTGGATAACAAAGAGAGGAAAGGAGAGTGTGGGAGCCTTTTTTTTTGGGGGGGGGGTGGTGTGCTGTTTTTTTTTTTCCTGTTCTCTCTCTTCTTTTTCCTTTTTTTTTTTTTTTTCTCCTTTATTCTCCCCTCCCTCTTCCCTTCCCTCCCCCCCCTTTTTAATGCTCTTGCTTCCCAACACTTGGCTGTGACAACCACAAGCTCCATGTCAGGGCTACAGCCTTTATGCCCAGCTCTGATGAAGCTCCCCTTAGGAGTCAGGCTTAATGACTCAAGACTGCATAACATGACCATCTATAACATCTTTAGTAAAATGTGTACTATTTGTCAGCCATCCTACTTTCAGATTTGTTTAAGAACATTAAGTTAAGACTACAGAAATTGAAGCAAAAGACCAGCAGGAATAATTTGGCTGGATTGCTGCTCCCAGTGTGGAGGACTGGGTTAATACTGCTTTTTATGGTGCTTGAGAGAGTCTCCAAGGCCCATAATGAGAGACAGAATATTAAACTGAAATTATGTTCAGTATGTCTTGAGGAAGGTACAGCATGAGGCTCCATTTAAGACCAATGCATTTATTTGCATTTAGGTGCTTCACTGGTCTAGTAAGACTCCTGCATCTTGCTCTGGCACAGTCATGCTGCTTATCTGTGTCCAAAGGTGAAAGAAAACTGGGGGAAAATTGTTTTAATAGTACACTATTAAACTTGCTAGGTCAAAATTTTGAATGTAGCCCGCAGATAACACTATTATGAGGCTGGGATGTTTTTAAAGTGTTTTTTATGGTTATTTCCCTTCCTTTTTTCTGACCTTTGATTTCATTGAAGGTATTAAGACTTTGTAAAACAGTTTTAGCAGGAAGTTGTGGGTGTAAAGCACACCTCAGCTGGATGCCTTGCATGTTCCTCTCTGAGACAGGGGGGCTGGGTGCTAGTTGTCCTGAAATCCCATGTTCAGTGTGCACCTGATCTGATCCACGTGTGTGGTGATAACGATAAGAGAAGGGTGCCCTAAGAGTAGGGTTCTCATGTGAACATTTTCTGTTACAGTGTGGACAGGTAAGGGAAAATGAGCATGGTATGTCTGCACCAGGATCTCAGAAATCTGCTCACTGCAGCAATCGAGCCCCTTTAAAGGCATTTTTATCTATGTGCATTCCTACAACCTTAAGCAGAAAACCAGTGCTGTTCTTCCCTGTTCTGTGCAAAGTAAATACTCTGACTCAACCATACCCTGTTTTGGGCAAGAGTATGAGTGATCAACCAGTCCTGGGATCCTGTCTCCTGCAGGCTGTCAAAAGACTTGCTTTTAGCTTCTTTTGTACCAGGCAAAAACATTCAGAACCCAAAATGATGATGGCTTGGGATGATAAACGTCTTATAAAACAGTTAAAGGCTTAAAAATTCCTGCATTTTGAAGTAAATATAAATGTTACCTTGGGGGGGAGGACTTCCAGTACTTTTTAACCTAAGATGTGATGAACACAGTCATATTGTAGACTGAATCCCCAAGAACAAAGAATCACTGTGAGTAGTGTATCTATTTTTTTCTAGTATTTTTTTTTCCTTTTTCTCCTTAAGAAAGTAAAAAAGTGTTTTCAAAACATATAACAAGCAAAACTGAAGGCAAAACCATCTGAAATGCACTGAGTGTTCTTAGCTGTTCTGATGTACATGGACAGTGGGTGTCTGGGACTGCTGGGTGTTTCGGAGAGATCAGATGTTTTTTCCAGAGTGGCTCGAGTTGAAGCTGCACAGTCTGCACTGCCTGGTCCTTATTTCTTTATCTGATGTGGTTTGTACTTAAGCATTTTGAAAAAACAAACGAAAAACAAATATCTCTAAGTAATAGGTTTATTTTGGCTAGATTTTAAAATCCACCTATGTTGTCACCGAAGTGACCACAGGGCCAGAAGTGGGGTGCATCTGGATGTACGTGTGGTCCGGTGCATATGGAGCCATCTGCAAGCATAATCTTGTAACTTCCACTCACAGGGGCTCGAGAGGGCTTTTCAGCCTCTTGCTTTGTTTGTCTTTAATGTTCTGCTGTAGAGAGACTGTTCTTACTCTACCTTTTGAGATGTTCTTGGATTCCAGGCCACGTATGCCCATGATATCTCCTTGGAGATCTTCAGGGTCATAAGGAGCATGGTGGCGGTGTGAGGGAAAGGACTTGGGTGGGCATCATTCATGTCAGTGCGTGGTATTGAGAGTGACACATGCATGGAAAGGGGGAGAAGGCTGTGTGTCTGAGCTGTTCTGGTACCCAGTCAGTCTCTGATGACTGGTAGGTCACACCTTGGTGCATGGACCCAGTGCACAGACCCCTGAGACTCACACTGCAGAAATACCCATGCAGACTTAATTGGAAAGCTCCTTTAGTGACTCTCATTTTTTAAATGCTCTATACCGTATTTGGCTAATTACTCTGGCAGTTGCAAAGGAAACAAAATGTTTCATTAATACATTGCCCAAAAGTATGCAAACATCTTGTCCAAAATTTTTGGAGCTGCATAGAATTAAGCCACAGAACAAATTAAACTTGCTGAGAATTTTGTGGCTAAGTCTTTCACCAGTAACTACCTCCAATTGAGTTTTTTCTTTTTTTCTTTTTTTTTGTTAGAAAGAGTTGTGTTTAAAGAAGTCTGTGTACAAACCAGAATGTTTAGGGCTAAGTACAGAATTCACCTACCCAGCAGCCCGATAAAATTATTTTGGATGGATTCTTGTAAAACGCACCCATTTTATTTGGTACCCGTTAAATACGAATGGAAGCCTGCTGCTTGGTTTGAGTAGAGCACAGAAGAAATGTGGGCTACTTAAAAGTAAATCAATTGGTAATTTGATATCTTTGCAAAATAGTTCAGTCTTTAGGGAACTGCTTCATGCTCTTGTGCTTACTCTGTGACACAATGTCCGTCCTCCACAGAGCTTGTTTCAGTACTGGAGGTAACTCCTCTAATGCTGAAACTGGGGAAATGTGCAGACTTGTACCCCTTACTGTGAAATGAGCAGGAATTTAATGCTTCTGCAAACATCAGTCAGCACTAAAGCACCTTCAGAAGGCACCTTGGGGCTGGATTGGCAGCTGGGATGAATTGTCATGCTTGGTTGTAGTCAGGAGATCTGTGAGTAGCTCCAAGAGCTCTGAAGTATTTGGATGCTGGAATATTTCAGCTGTGAATAAATGCTGTAAAATGTATAGAACTGTGAACCCCAATTGTTCTAGGATCATGAGTCAGGCTTCTTAAGATCATGAGGATTTGTGGGAGGGGGTTTGTGTGTTGTTTTTGTTTGTTTTCTGTTTCTTAAATAATACATTTTGTATTCTCTTTATTTGCTCTGTTTCCTGAGCCTGCAGGGTATACTCTGCTCATTCTCAAACTTTTCTCTACAGCAGTTTGGGAGCTTGCTGTGTGCTGTAAGCAGAGGCTGAGGTTCCTTCCCAAAGCACTTGACTTCAAGGCTACCACACCTTGAAAAATAGCAAGTATTGCTAGGCTGGCTGTAAAATTGTAGGAGTTAGCAACCCTGAGTGTTGCTCCAGGAGAAGGCAGCTGAGTAGAGGTGTTATGATATGCCCAGTGTAATCTGTTGAGCATCCATTTCCTGTGAATCACCTCTCCTGACTTTGGGACAATATGGTCCTTGGTGCTG
This sequence comes from Formicarius rufipectus, assembly GCA_013399695.1. Lineage (NCBI taxonomy): Eukaryota > Metazoa > Chordata > Aves > Passeriformes > Formicariidae > Formicarius > Formicarius rufipectus. The sequence goes on from VXAU01002772.1 coordinate 67,866, forward strand.
GCAAACGCTCTGGCTCATGAGTGCTGGACTGGGATACCTTCTGATGGCTGCAGCTGTCCCAGGCAGGGACCTCTCTTACATTACTGTGGACAGCTCAGCAGGTCCTCCTGAAGCAGCAGGTTTGTTGCAGTGGACCAGCATCAGTTTTGATTTCGAAGGCGTTGTGCAGTCTTGCACCTCAGTTGGAGCCTTGAGATTTGTCATTTTGGTTTGTCGTAGCACACTCAAATGTATCTGTATATCTCTATGACATATCTGAATATTGAAACTCTCTTGGTAAAGGGGAAGCAGACAAAAGCTTGCTCAGCAGAGACCCTTAATAAAAATATAACTGTGCTGCCTTCTGTGTGCTTAGAAGTGCATCTACTGCAGGATTCTTGCTTGTATCTTCTGTTTATAAAATGCTCCCTGTGTCCTGAATGTGGCATAAATATGATCCCTAAATTCTATCCCTTTTTGGCTAGATAATCTTGGATACAGTAATGTAGAGAGCAACTATGTAAGGTAGAAATCTACACTGGGAAGGTATTTTAGGAGAGTGCAAGCCGCATTTTGGATTCAGTCACGTGGCAGTTCATGTTATGCTGGAGCATGCATGTTAAATGAACTTCTAGGGACTTGTGTGGGCCTCCAATTGAATATCAGCAAACAATCAGATCTGCAGAAGAGTGGATGTGCCAAGAGGAACGGAGAGAATGCAGACAGTCCGTCCCCAAAGCCCTGGGTGGGTTCAAGGACTGCAGCAGCAACAGCTCAGCCTTGGCAGCGGGTGAAGAGCTGCCGCAGCACCGGGTGATGCTGGAGAGCCAGATGGGTGAGTCTGTCAGATCAAAGATGATGTGTACCGAGGGTGGCAGACTTGGCAGGGCCGCTCGCTGCAGGTCCTCCTCCCCATGCACCCTGTCTGCAGCTGAAGGTTGTGGCTGGATTCAATGTGGAGCTTAGAGAAGTAGGTATTGAATAATGCAGCCTCATCTGGAGCCAGAGCCCACACCGACTGGAACAGGAGCAGCCATCATGCGTAGAGCGGAAGATTTCGTGGGTATGATGTAGCCCTGACACCACTTTTCCCCAAATCTTTAGAACCACAATCTTCCCTTTCCAATACAGCTTTGGGCTTGTTGATGCAGGGTGCGAAAACCCAAATATGCAGTCGAAGTAGCAGTCTCAGAATAACTATTCCTCATTATCTCTCCATGCGGCCACTCTTACTCAGCAGTAAGAGGTCCTTTGTGTGGTTTAGCTTAATCCGCTTTGGAAACGGATTAAGCTAAATCTCACAAAGAAACTCTTAGTGCTGAATAACAGTGTCCACACGGAGAGATAATTCGAAATAGTTGTTCTGCATTTTTCAATTCACACTTGAGCACAAAAACTTTCCCCTGCAGATGAGCCCACTTGAATAGGAACTGCCTGTTTTCTGTCTAAACAAGGTCTGTGTGCTGTGTCCAGGTGCTCTAGTAAAGTAAACAGCATGTTTTTATCATTAAAAAGAAAGGAAGGAAACTGGCATTGCTGAACTCAGGACCATTTGTTTTCCAAGTTGCTCAAACCAGGATTATTGTGTTTCTCACCAGTTTGTGTGGCTTGCTATTAGATTATTCATGGGATACTTTACTTTCTGGCTTGTATAGATATCTCTGCTCTCTCCTATGGAAGAAACTAGAGCTGCCTTATAAAGTCACTGCATAAAGAAAAGAAAGGATGCTTTCTCCTCTGCCCTATGCTAACCTGTTTAGCAAGGGGAAGACCCATTTTTGGAAAGTCTTTGGGGAGCTAGAGATGTTAAAATAACAAGGAGTGATGCCTTCATACAATGATCTCCTACCCCGATCTCCCCCCCCGAGCAATGTTCTGTGCCTGTTTTCACAAAATGAAGCTAGAAGTTATTGTTAAACAGGCTTTGGGTATTCCGTGGGCTGGCAGCAGGGGTCTGGTTCCAGCGGAACTTGCCGTGAAGCTTTGCTCGTACCTGACAAATACCTGTGAGTAAAATCATTCACTGCTTTCCCAAGATGGGAAAGGATTGCTCACTCCTCTTTTTCACTAGTGTGGCTAGAACAGATGTTAAGTAACTTTCCCAAGTTAGTTTTGAGGAACTGATGACTTCTACATCTGGATTTTAGAGGCAAGCAAAAAAACCTGTAGCCCCACAGTAAAGCAAATACAGATAAGAAGCCATAGTAGTTTTTGAAATCTAAACCTAAAATGCTAACATGTATCAGACCATAGAGGAAAGTTACTTAGGTGTTATTTAGATGCTATCAGGACGCTGTGTATCTATGAGCCCTTGTGTCAGGTGTACCTCATGTCTCATTCCTTGGAATTAGTACATTTGGGAGAGCTTAACCAGTTCTTCCTCTACTTTGGCAGGCAGTAGCCATTCACCCAGAAGCCCATCTAGGAGTGATATATACAAAATGAAGGATAGGCTGGTACCAGGTCCTGGACACGCATGGCTTGAACACATATGTTTGTATGTATACAAGAGGAAGGATGCTTTCTAAGAAGCCTCCCTGATGGAATGAGGAAGTAACCAAATCTTTGGGTTTGGAGTTTGTTTTCTTTTTTTTTTTGTGTGGGTTTTTTTTTTTTTTTTTAGCAACCCCATCCCTTTACCTTCTTGGTACAGATTAAGGAAGGACCTGATGGTGCCCCCAGAGTCTGCAGAAAGCGGTGGGTCTGTGCTAGTTTCCTAGGAGAGGCAAGCAATTCTCTAACGTGCATTTTTCCTGTTGGCATGACTCAAAGACTTCTTAGCTACTATTACTGTGGAAACTAGCTTCCCCTTCCTTTTTACTTTTTAGGCCTCGATTCAAGAAATCATTAAACCTGCCTCAATATCCATCAGTGTTCAGGACAATAATTTGTGCTCAAAATATTGTCTTTCGGGGTGATGATTTTCTGAGTTGGGGTGCTAGAAATGAGCATTTATATGAAATAAAATCCCTTCCTGTGAGATGGTTCTGGCCTTTACCTGTCCCACAGCTATCAAGTACTGAGAAGGCAAAGAGAAAGAGGTGGAATAACATGTCCTGAACTCTTCTCCCCTGGACCTTGTCCTTACGCTGACATATTTCTTCTCAGTGTAGGAGGAGTAGTAGGAGACAAGATGAAGAAGGATTTAGGTCTTGTTGCTCATCTGCCCAGTGGGAAATGTGCAAAATCTGTCTATGGTCTCCTTCCCCGGCTGGAAGGATAGTGCCTGGGAGAGGAAAGAAAAACAAAAAAGTTTTGCCCCATTCTGTACCTGCAGAGCTCTGCAATGTCAGCATTGAGTGTTGTGGGGATGTGACTAACCTGTAATAAGCAAATGATATTTTACAGAGGAAAGCAGAGTGAAGGGACCTGAAAGCCTCTGGACTTTCTTACTGTGCACTTCTGACTGCAAACACTTCTCCTGCCAAGCTGCTCCATGGAAGCAGTATTATTGGAAAACCCCAAATGTCTGCAGTGCAGTTTTCCCTGGCAGCAAAACTTCTGTCACTGCATGTCGGGCATGTCTACGTGGTTAGTTAATATGAGGCAAAGAAAGGTTAGAATTGCTAAAGCTGTAGCTGCTCCACATCGACTCTCCATCTCAATGCTTTTCAGGCATGTTGAACTCTTTGGAGGGAAGTTATTTACTGGACATGAAATAACCTGCTCCTCATTAGAGGGCTCTGATGGCCAGGACAGGTTACGTTGGGATAAGCTCTGGTGTGAATGTGAGGCATGCTGCTTGCTCCACAGTTGCTGCCTGGAGGATAAATGTGAGGTAGCAGCTGCTGTTTGGACTGAAGGCGTCCAGAGCTGAGCATGGGGCCAGGCAGTTACAGAGGTGCTGTAAAACCTCGGTGGGACTCACCGTGCAGTAACTTGTCCTGCCCATCTTGCCAGGAGCAGGTCCAGGGAGTGTCCACTCACACCATAGATGGACTGTTCAGCTCCGTTCCTGCATGGGCAATCCCTTGGCCACCTCAGAGCACTGCACTGAGGAATCTGTGGGGTGAGTAAACAGTGAGAAAATGTGAGGGAGCAGTCCTAGCCCTGGGGGGAGAGAAGAATGGCCAAGGGGCTCTCTTCTGGCCAACTCAGCTGCTCCTTGCCTGGGCATCCCGCTGGGTTTGTGACTCTTGAATTAAAGCATCATCCTGCTCCTGTTGGCTGGTGGTTGGGATCGGGTATCTTAGTCTGGAGTTGGAAAATTAGGTACCCTTTCCAAGTAAAATTCAAGCCTGATGGTGAAGTCTCCCTGTGGACACAGTGTTTCAATTCTGTGATAGTGTAATGTCAGGTCAAAGCTCTTGGTGCAAATAAAGGATAATTTCATTATCCCTTTACTGTTACCTGTATTTAGAAAGATCTAATAGGCAAGCTACTGTCAGAAAAGCAGGTTGTTGTTGCTGGCTCAGTCTGAGGCAGGTCCAGGGGAGATGGGGCTGTGCAGTTGGGTTGCTGTACGTGTGTGGTGTGATGGGCACTATATGCTCACGTCCCTTTCCCAGAAACATAATGTGTTCTGCATATCAGATCATGGCAAAGCTGGAAGCGATGTACAGCTCCCCTGAGTCTGAGTTCACAGTCCAAAGTGGTAGGCTAGCCTGTCTTTGGCATGCATATTTAATGCTGTAGTTGGCTTTGCATATTCTGCTGGAGGGGACTTAAGGCAAAAAAAAAAACCCAACGGTTGCTCACCTGTCCTTCAGCACAGGTGAGCTTTGCACTTTTTCCCTTGGACATCTGTGAGACATTCAAAAGAGCATCATGGGTTCCTGACATCAAAGAGTTAATAGCAGTGAGTGGGTACAATAGCTCATTAGGACTTAAACGTGGGCTGCAAACTCAGAAATCTTGATAATTTTGGTCTATAAGGACACTGAACTTTCAACCCTAGTTCAGCAATAATAAATGCCTGTTAAGTAAGGCTTCCTTTTATGAAAAGAGGGTGGATGGATGCATTTCAATGGGCTTTAAAAGTATTGCTACTCGTTTCAGTGTCTACTGGCCAAATACATCCGGGCATGGGAAGGCATTTCAAGATCTGCACAAAAAGCACTTTGAAGTATAACCTTTGTGAGCGTCTTAGCTGAACCTGACTGCACTTGGAAGCAGGACTTTATTTATTTATTTGCAAATATTTTTCTTTCAAAGTTGCTTTAAAATAAAATTTAAAAAAACCCAAAACCAAAACCAAAAAACTACAAAAAAACTGTGAGCAATTAAATGAAAATGCAGCTTTGAAACTTTGACCCAAAAGTGAAAGATGGCAATGTATGTTTGCCTTCTACATGGATGTTTTCATAACCAAATATATCAGTTCTGGCTTTTGAAAGCAAGGAAGGTGAAGCTGCACTTTGGGATAGACCTCAGACACTTGCTCAGGCTGACAGTCTAGAAGAGAGGGGCTCAGGCACAGCTGTCCTGCAGCCGTGCTGGCTGTGCCCATAGGAATCGCAATGAAGAGCTAAAAAATTTTTAACAACCCTTTTGTTTACCTCTGAAAGGTTCCTGCAGTCATTATGGGGACTAAGCTTCGAAAAAAATCATGAGTGGCTGCAAGTCACCATTGCAGTCTTCCCTGCCTTGAGTTTGCAGGTCCTGATTCAGGCGGGCTTCTGCCAAGGTCCTACGTGAGACTCAAAGTCCTGTGTATATGTGTGTGTGTGTGTGTGTGTGTGTGTTTTACCTCGCCTCTCAGAGAGCACGAGAGAGACCTCCGTGAAGAGAGTGACAGGGTTTGATATAAACCAGCAGGACTGCATTGCTGCCATTATTCGACAGTAAACCCTTTCACAATGCCATATGCTGTGCATTCCAGCGCAGCAGCGGAGGGTGTGATATAGTTAAAGCACACTCGGCAAACAGGAAACGCTGGTGACCGCTGTGTGTGCTTTTCATGGAGATAAAGTATTGAGAGCGTAACGAAGGAAAAAAAAAAGTGCTGGGAATGGGGGGAGAGGATGGCAGGGGTGAAGGAGAGGGATGTATTTTGGGCCTGACGCTCCGGCCATTATGAAAACGCAGGCAGGAAATGCAGCTGCGAAGCAGCCAAGAAAGCGCTGCTTTGCTCCAAGATGTTTGTTTTACTCCATTGCATGTATTTTCTAGTTTGCTGCTGGGTAGCAGGAGTGGGTGTGTGTGGTTTGGTTTTGTGTTTTTTTTTTTTTTTTTTTTTTTTTTTTTTTTTTTTTTTTTTTTTTTTTTTCTCTTTTTGTTGTTTTGGGTTTTTAATTTATTTAATTTTCTTTTTTAAGTTCCTGCTACTCTGGCTTAGTATCCAATTCCCTTCCCCTCTACCCTACCCTGGTTAATTATGAAAGGCTATTTTAAGGAGTACAGTAATACATATTTCATACTCCAGGAAAATACAAACATTGGTGTTTAACCTAAGTATGGTTATTTTCCTGGGCAATGGCTCTGCAAAAGGCATTGCAAAGTCTCCTCAGAGTTAGGAAGTCGCTGTTGCAGGGCAGGGAGGAAGGCAGGGGGATGGGACCAACAGGTTCTTCGATGGGGAGAGCTCTGAATCATAAACACGCCATAGCTTTAATAAAATAAATGAAGTGGAGCCTTTTCAGACGAGGGCAGACTGTATTGGGGCAAGCCGGGCTTTTAACGTTGGGAGTGAAAATTGACAGGCTGAGAACTGGGACATAAACAAAAATGTCAGTCCCTGGGAGTCTTGTTCACTGGACAATGTCTCAATTGTTTCAGTGATTTTTCGCAGGCAGCAGGGGATAGTGGGAGATTTAACTATTTACCGGCTGTGCAGGAGCTGAAGGTGCTCACAGAATGAAGAAGTGGCGGAAAAGAACATTTTTTGTTTGGAAATGATTAAGCATGTCAGTGGGTGATAAGGGAAGGTCACGCTGTTCTCTGCATACTTGTCTGCTGTTCAAGTTAGGCTTTATGCTTCTTTAATTTTGTTTAGGTTTTTCTCCTTGCTTGGAAAAATGTGGTGGTTTTTTTTTTTTTTTCCCTCCCATCTAATTTTTTTGTTCTTTATTAGGAAAAATGAAAATATGAGACAGACCAGTAGATACTCAAGAAGTAGGGGAAAATGTGTGTGTGGGTTACATTTTTAAAAATTATTATTTCTTCATTAAATGGCTGACAGGCATGCTTGGTATTTTAAGGCTGACTAGATTATTTGGAACAGTCTGAAATGTGAGATAGGGAATGCCCTTTATTTTTATTAACCACTTTACAGTTTTGCTTAAATCTCAAAACAAAAAGCCATCTTCAAAGAAGGCAGAGAGGAGGCGAGGAGCTTAGTTGTCTCATCATACTTTTGCTTTATTTATTATAAAAACAAACATTGAAACCTGTTGCATACCAGCCCGAAGTGGGCAGGGTCCAGAAAACTGTAACTGGTAATTCTTTACTCATCAGGGTTTGAATGTGTGTTTTGTTGTGGGCAGGGGAGAGGAGGGTGAGACGCAAACCGAAGTTGCTTCTTCAGGGCGCAAAAGCTGTTGAGGTTTATTTGCAGAAAGATAAACCTCTTTTAATAAAACGTGGGTCTTGCCTCAGCTGAGTGAAGTTGAAACATTTTGCAGGCTGGAAGCCAACTCACTTGGTGTGCAGCAGCGCGGTATTAAAGGTCTGGGATGCGCTGAGGTTGCTTTAACTTAATTTACGGAATAATAATGTATCCCATTTTTGTATCCGTGCATCCTCTGGCTGCTTTGTGTTCGAGGGCATGTTCACAGCCCCACACTTTCTCCTGCTTTTGCGTTTCTCCTTCCCCAGCCCCTGCCTGCTGCTGGCAGGCAGGCGGGAGGCCGGGAGCAGCCCAGGGTTCTCCACTGCCTTCCTGCCGGGCAGGAAATTGCCTCCTCTGTGGCTGCTGCACGTGGTAATGCAACAAAACTTGTGCTTATGGGCAGGCTGCTCCCCGAATTCCTGCTTGGGAGATACACTCTCCTGTGTGATAAGGATGGGGAAAGTAAACTGTTGCTCTCCAGATGCTTCTGTGTGTGGTTGGCGCGGATGGGAGAGAGGGAAAGAGGTAAAAATTACAGCAGTGTCCTATTTGAAACAGGCTGTTTCCAAAGACCAGAACAGGGGAATAAGTTGCTGCCCTTCTGAGTCTGGTCAGGGCTGGAGATACTGGGCACTGAAAACACACACTAGATCTTCTGTGGAAAATCTGGCTCCATGTGTTTTGAATTGATACTGGTTTCAGAGATCTAGAGAACAAAAGTTGACATGTTGGAGCAGTTGCATCCCTGGGTAAGTATCGTGTAGAGCTGGATTTAATAATTTATAATTAATCATGCATGCAGCAAAATAAATTGCTCTTCCTGTTAGTTAAGGATCACTGAAGAGATCGTGATTTTTTGTGAAACTTTGTTTGTTACTCATGCACTAGTCTCAGCATTTTGCCTTGGAGATCATCCACAAGCAGTTTCTGAGCTGGCTGGTGTTGGGGCTCCTGAACACTGATGGGGAACATGTGATGCATTTCCATTCCCTGGGTCGAGCAGTGAGTGATACTCTTTAATTAACAAAAGTTTATTTTCCATGAAAATTGTCCAGTACTTGCATAAAATTCACTGTCTTGGCAAGTGTCCTTACCACTGAATTCATTTGCTGGTGTAGTCACAGAAGACAGATTTGTCACTTAAGGAATTTGTCTTATTTGTTACAGAGTACAACATAATGCTGATCTAGCTCAGGTTGCCCTGGTTTTGTGTATTATAAACATAGAAGGAAAGAAATCAGTATTTTGAAGTGTTTTCTTAGGACTGTTTTGAAATTTCTATGCTTTTCTAGTTAGGAATAACAATCAACTTTGATTTGAAAATAAACTCATTACTGATAATAACAGCCTACAAGAGATCGCTGCTTCCCCACTCCTCTCCATCTCCTAAAGAGACTTGACTGCTGTTCTAGGTGAAATAATGCTATTTTTAGTGCCATTGCAGAACATGTTCACAAGATGTGTGCTATACAGCTGTACAACACATGTATGTGTCTGTTTAGTTGCCACAGTAGTTTACAGGGCCACCTTTTCCTAGACATCCCAATGAGCAAATAGTTGATTTTCTAGTTTAGATAAACTGGTAGGCGGGAAGATACGGGAGCACTGAGGAGAAAATGCTCTTTATAGCTGTGTTTGGTGTCTATAGCCCTTCAAGGCATGTTCAAGGCAGCTAAACTGTCCAGGATGAACATCTTGAACCTTCTCTTATGTTATTAATCTTCTATTATGTTATTATTTTGGTGAAATGTAATCAGCAGGTCATCTGCTCTACTTAGTCTCCTGCCCTTGCTGTAGGATGTGCCTGGACAAGCCCATGGAGCTTGAGCATTGTGTGCTTTCATGTCCCTTTCACCTTGCAGGACCTGAATCCTGCTTGTGGAGTTTGGGAGACTAGCAAAGCAAGAAATGGGCCATGTCACCCTTTGTAAGAGTTGGATGTTGTTTTCCTGCCTTCTGCAATGAGTACATGCTGAGTGGTGTAAGGATTTGAATACTTCTTGTTGCTGTGCTTCTCCTGTGAGTATTGATCCAGCCTGGTGAGATACCGGTGTGTGGTGGTTCAGTGGAGGATACAGAGGAACACTCCTGTTGTTCTAGTTGGATATTTGGAGGTGTGATTGAGAGCTGCCAGAGATTTGAGATATGGTCACTGAAGTGGGAAGGAATCCAGTCCCCTGTACTCTCAACAGGTGAGAACTGTACTTGTCTGAAGGGATGAATAGGTGGTACTGCACCCATGGTGCCCTGGCTGTGCTAGAAATCGCTCCTGTTCCTGTGAGGAGGGAGGAGAGGACTTTTAAATCTCCCTTTTGCTGCTTGAATGTCTTCCCAGTGAAACTTCAGTGTGAACATATACGTTTGGTTTGTCCATAGCCTTCCCTGTGGGCCTCACCAGCATCTGCTGCACCTGCAGGGGGAGGTGATGGTGGAAGTTCTAGGTAATGGTACTTTGCACTGATGTAGCACTTTGTATTTCCAAAGCGTCATACAAACCCAAGGGTCCCTATCAGTCCATGGGGGAAGATGGAGCTCAGTATTATTGTCCTCATTTATGGGCAGAAGAGCTGAGATGCAGAGAGGTGAAGTGGTTGGCCCAAGCTCACACAACAAGCCAGTGTTTCTAGCACTTGCTGTCGTTGGGCAGTCAGCTGGAGTGTGTTGCCCTCATGAGATGCTCCTTGTTGAGTGGGGAAACCTCATGCAGGGCCTTTCAAAATGTGCAGAGACTATACTTTGGAGACAATGTTGATTGCTTCGGTTTATTTTAATATAGACTGAGAGGATATTTTACAAACCCTTCCAAGAGACAAAAAAGTTGCCTTCAGTGGAGAAAAATTCAGACTAAAACACTGTTCAGCTAATGGTGGTATCTTGTTGTGCTGGGGAGGCTGTGACGAGCTGTGTAACCCAACCCTGAGAATCACTAATCTAGGAGGTTGAGCAGTTCTTCAGTACTAGCACCTTTCTACAGCTTTTAGGGAGAGAAGGGCACAGCAAGACACTCCAGCCATCGAGAAATGAGAAACAATGCCTCATTTACACACAGGATTGCTCTTGAGCTACTTCATGTGTGAGGATAGTTTTGTTGGAGAATGAGTGCCTCTGCCTAGCACAGACTAATTTGCTTTCAAAGCAGATTAAGCTAAACTGGGAAGATGCTGTTAATCTGAAGTTGGTGAGTCCTGCATCTGTATTTGATCTAGAATCGATATTCTCATTTGAAATTGCATTTGTGTATTCTAGATTGATTTATCTTTTTCATATGGAGACGAGGCCTCATCTCTCAAACCACAATTTGATTGAGATACCAAAATTACTGGATTATTCAGTGGGAACATCAGGCAACTCCCTCCCTGTGTTAGGTGATGCAGATTTTCAGATGGACCATTTCTGATACTCTCTTAGGATGGGTTTGAATGGGCAATATCTGAATTATTTTCCTGGGTGCCCAGCAGTTAAACTGGCTGTGGCTATTTACAGCCTTGCTCTTCTGAAAGAAATGAATGAAACTGGGCTGGAGGAACATACAGGGAAACAATGTTCCAGAGGAAGCTGTCAGAGTGGTGTCTTTGGTCTCCCAAAAAGCAAAGCCAGAGGGCTGGCAGGGCGCAGCGGGGCGGGATGGGGCTGCAGGGCCGTGGTTAGGCAGGAATGCCCATGCGTCAGTGGGAAACCACAGGGCGTGGAGCGGAGCCGGCGCTGCCGGGGAGCTGCGAGGACAATGAGTCTGTGGTAGGCATTGGGTGATAGCAGAGAGCCCGACCTAATCTTGGTTTCACGTGGCGTGGTCTGTTTGGATTAAAATACAAGCATCAGGGGTTTTTCATTTTTTTTTTTTATTGCCAGCTCTGCCATCAGCTAGTCTGGCATCTCAGAGCTCATCATTCAGTATCTTTGTTCCACTGAGAAAGCAGGAATAGCCTTTCTGCACACACACTTTAAGGTGGAATTAGCATGCATAGGCCAATTTCTGAACTTTACACCAAGCCCTTAGACCCAGTTGAGTCACTGCATTTGTTTTGCAGGCTTCTAATTTTCCATTTCAGTGGCAGAAATACGCCTCTTTTGTGCTAGCTTTGGTGACCCATCCCCTGCAAATACCTCATTGCAGTGGTGGGAGACCCTGGCAGCCCACCCAGCAGGCTCTGAGAGAGCATTTTGGTCCCAAGCCTGCCTGAGTGATGGATTTGGGCAGTGCCACTTCCTTGGCTGAATCCAGATCGTAAGGGTGAAGACTGATCATGTGTCCTTTTCTGGGACTTCCTCCCCGCCTTGCCCTGTGGGACCAAAGGTGTTGTACATTATCACATGGTGTGTTCAGCATTCAGGGATGACAGTCAGAGATGTACATCCATGCTCTGAGCTGTTATACCACAGTGAAGGATGTCATACGGTGTCCAGAGATGTTTCCCCTTCCCCCACCCCCTGCATGCCAAAATAAATATCTGATATGAAAGTCAAGGTACAGAAGCCAGCTGGATTGTACAAAAGGTCCTGTCTCCTTTCTGCTGTGGTTGTTATTTTTTTTAATATAATTTTCCTGATGGGTTGAGTGGCTGTCTACAGTAGAGTAAAGGGATGGAAAAGAGATTTTGGCATTTCTTTGAGCAGTAGCATGTTCCTTCTTTGAAAATCGGAATTTTTTTTGTTTGCTTTGGGTTTTTTGTTTATCTGCTCATTTGGGCTTTTTATTTTTTTCCCCCTGCTTTCACAAATGGAGGAGAGGAGAAATTGTGTACATGTGTGTGTGGTGCCCTGCCAAGCAGAGAAACTAAACAGACAGCCTCTATTGCTTTTGCTCTCACATCTCTAACTTAATTATGGGGGAGGCAAGGGGTGTGTTGTGTTTAATGTACTCCATGCTTCCAAAACTCTGCACTCTCACATGCTAGGGGCTGACCACTGGCACAGGCTTTCATTAATATTTTCTCTTTGCACTGCCCTTCTAAATCGCTACTTTTGCTTTAGGGGCTTCTTTGTAACAAAATTCTTTTATTTTTATTTTTATAATTGCTTCTGGATCTACAGAAGCACATGTCGAAAATCATCTCAATGTCACTAGTCTTTAGTTCAACACGAACGCTATAGAAACGAAAGGTTCTGTCATCCATCAGATTTTCTGTTCCATTTGTTGAAGATGAAAGGCAAGCGAATTTAGTGCTCACTTTCTTCTCCTTCTGACAGTTATTGATCCTCCCTGGAACTCTGCAATTCATGCTCCGAGCCGGCCCTGACACAGGGAATCCCCAATTCATTATGTGTGTGCTCACTAGCGCCGCAGTCCGTGTGGCAGAACTGCCCTGCCAGTTTCAAAGCTGTCTGCTAACTTTTCAGCTGCACCTTGTGAGCTGGAATTCTCCCCCTTTTCACCCATTTTGCCTTACAAGACTTCTAATCTGGAGTCTGTTAATGCTTGAGAAAAAGCTGCTGTAGCATATGTGTGTAAGTGGCTTCAGAGGCTTTCTTGCTTTGTACAAAACAGGAAAAGGCTGAATCCTTTTCTTTGAGAAAATGGGGTGTCTGAGGGAGAGAGCCTGCAACTTGTTGGTTTTTAGTCAAATTTTATGGTTGTTAAGGGCATAAGATTATCATGTTAGAGACAGACCCTTTGTTAAAATCAAGATTGAGAACTAAGTGTGTTTATTTAGTAACTTCCATCTCCAGAAATAGGGCCACAACAATATGAGAAGAATCGATGTAACGGTGGGAAGTATCATGATGTTCCATGGCCTTTAATTGAAGGTATGCCAGGATTGATGGGAACAGAGACTGATTGGTTTTCTTCAGTGCCTTCAAAGCTGACCAAACTCAAGTCTAACACATTGTATTGCAGATTGGAGCTGACTTTAGCTTGGCTGGCACGTTGCTTGGGCCCAGGTGATGCCCTGGACCATGCTTTGTTGCACGGTTGTGTCATCTGTGTGTTATACAGCAAGGTGTGGAGGCACTGGTTTTCCAAAAAGAGATTTGTAATGCTCTGTGCTTTCCCCACATCTCCTGTGCCACAGCATGGTGCCCCCTCTCCTGTGAGGGAGGATGGTGAAGTCTTACACGTTAATTTCATGAAAATTCTGCATTTTTGATGTGAATGAGAGCCTTTTAGTGTAGGTGTGGTGAAGATCTAATCTCTTGGTTATTCCCTGATGAGCAAAAACAACCTCCATAGCTCTGCCTTTTGTTTGTGTAGATGTTAATGAAGTCATCTGTCCTCTGTGATCAGCTAGGGACATGTGTCACCCTTGTTGTCCAAGCCCTCTCTTTTCCTTCAGACTGATTTGTTCCTGTGGTTTAATTAACCCTTGGCCAACAAAACTTATTTCCAACCAAAATCTTTCCGAACACAGTGGAACAGCATCCTTCTAAAGAGGCTAGACCTGCCTGGTGAGCCATTGGTCAGGGTGTACCACTTTTGGGCTCAGTCTGGGGAGTGCTGCAGGAAGAGAGGGCAGCTGGACTAGCCATGCAGAGGTAATCAGGCTTCCCCAGCTGGTTACAGGCTTTGCAGGAGGTTGGCGGGCCCTTAGAAAAAGGGAGTTTCACATCTGCTTTTGTTTATCTTTTTTGCTCTGGGCAAGGCCGAAAACTTAATAAATTGCATGAAACCTAAGGAAGCACGAATATAAAAGTATTAGATAAATTACAGAAGCTTGCCCACCTGTAACATTTTTTATAACATGAATGGGATGTGTATTTATTTCTATATAAAGTGCACCATGCCCCAGGCTCTCACTGAGGCTCTCTTGTTTAAACATTCCTGTGTTCTTGCTTCTTCTGCTCCTCAACTTTCACCGCCAGTTCCTCCCAAATTTTAACATCATTTTTTGGTGGCAGGCATGTAACACAGCAGCACTCTGAAGATGTGATGATGGTTTTTCGAAGGATATTTATGAAGCGGTTTTTAAGTGTTTTGGAGGCTAATGTCTGAAGGAGCAGATGAAAGAAAAATCCTTGTAATGCTGGTAGCATATGCAAACTGTACAAAGAATGTCTCAAATACTTCCCTTAATATGTGCCTGTATTTGCTCTAATATTCTCACCATTTTTTCAGCCCAACTCTCCTGGCAGGGGCAGAGATGAAAGGGGATTTGCAAGAGAGAAACAATAAACTTTTAAAACAGACACCTCAGAAAGAGATGCTATAGCTGCAAATATTTGCAGTTCCTTTGTTAAAGAACTGGCATTGCACATTAACCTTAATGTAAGTGTAATACAGCATTTATCTGAGGCAGAGTTGAAGAATATGAATTTCTGCAGCTAATGGTTTTTGAATAAATTCAATACAATTGTCTGGCAGTTATTAGTAGAATGTGTGAATCGGGGGCTATGCAACACTGTATACTTTGAAGACCTTGAACTATTTCTACCAGTTAAGAGCTGTTAGATAGAATCTACTGAAAATTAGCTTCATTCAGTTATCATACAATATAGTGAGCTGTTCTGGCAAAAAGCATTCTCTGCTAGCATTGAGTCAAAATAAATTCTTCTGTTCTGTCCTGAATTGCAGATAGTATCTGACTGAGGTCAGATAACCTGCCTTCTGCACATGCGCACGTGGATGTACTGCCCATACATACGTGTCAGGAGATCTGTGTCTGGATGTAAATATTGCCATATAACCTGTGTTGCTCTCGTGCCCGATGTGGGCAGGTCACAGGCACCCTGGCTTTCACCAGGCACTGGCTGAACCTGCACAAGTATGTGTTCTCTGCTCCAAAACATTAGTAACGCTGTGTTAGATTGGACTTAATTTGGGCTTACACAAAAATAGCCAGTGCCTTTATTATTCAGAATGTCAAGCTGAATATTTGTGATGGCTTTTCCTCGCTTTATTACGAACCCTGTAGGTCTGATGGGAGGGGGACCGTGAGAGAAGATGAGAAGGAATACAAAGGACCAGCAGAGTTTGGCCTCCCATACACTGAACGTCACAGTTCAGTGCAAGCCAATGCATAATGATGTTGCTCACTCTGGTATGGCATCTGGGCTAATTTGCCTCGCCAATTACACTGGGTGTAGAAGTATGCTGATGCCACTGACAGTGTCCATGACCCAGGCTGGTGTCCCTACCTGAGCTTTATGGTGCCTCATGAGCATCTGAGCTTTCCTGGAGCTGGTGACTCAGTGAGACTGGCAAAGTGTAAAGGTCTCTGTAGACTAGGGCAGTAATACACAGTCTGCTGTCAGTGCACTTATGTGGGCAATACACACTTTATTATTTTTGGAGAAGATAGAGAAGGTATTTGTCAATGTTTGCTAATACCAGGTGTGTGTAAGACTAACTTGTAAACTGTGATTCCTCACAGTCAAAGAACACCCAGGTCTTCATAGAGGTTTTATAGGCTGTATTTTGCAAAGATGTTCTCATGGATAAAGCATGAGAAGTGATGATTTAAGTTAACACCTCAGGGAGCAGGGCTGATGGGATGGAGGAGTGACTGGTACCTGGGGAGGGGTGAAGTCATGAAGGATTTTCTGTTTTATAGTGGAAGTTCATGAAGAGTGAAATGGAGGGGAACAAACTGGATTCAAACATGATTAATCCTCTAGGGTGTACAAGGAGTAGGCAGAGAATTAATGAAATAAAGTGTGGGCATTCTTAGATAACACCTTAAGTTAAGGGTAACTTCTTAAGGAAGCCAAGAAATGGAATCTGATGCCAGTAACATCAGTAAGCTGCTGAAATGGTTGGCTTTAGACTCTGCTGACTGAATCCATGCTCTTTTCCTTTCTTTATCTTTCATATCTGCTCCAAATACTGTTTGGAGTAGAATCACCATTCATGTGAAAATAGTTACCATAAACTGAAGAGACAGCTTGAGCTTGTTGGCAGGATTGGTGGAAATGCAAATGTCAGTGCATTATTCGGAAACTCTGGTACTCTTGGAGGGAAGGAGGTTTCCGCCATAAAACCAGCTTCTCCATTTTCCAATAGGATCTGTAGACAATGGATCCCACAATCCCCTGTGGTCTCTGGTGTATTACAAGATTTCATTTTTGTGGTCACCTCTAATTTGCCATGCAGACTACAGAGGCAAGAGTTTTGGTTCTGGCCTTGCAGTGTTTAAAATGGAACTGTTCATCCTTGGTAAAATCATTCTGGTAAACACAGTCCCCAGTGTTTTGCAGGAGTTGAACCTCTGTCAGTGTCTGGTGCCCCTGCTGTGTGTAGATACCAAAGGGCCTGTCACTAGGGGGTCATCAATGTGAATCCCTGCACACAGTTGCTTTACCCCCAGGTCTTTTCGCAGTGTGTGTGAGTTTCAGTATAAAAATCTAGGATAGATTCCCTGAAGGAACTGGAATTTCTGGTGTTGCAAAGTCCTTATTAGGAAATTGGAAAGATACACTGATGAGTGTGCCTGTTTAAAATCAGATATTACAATAGTTCCCACCATTATTCTCCTTTGGAAGGATTGTTTGTTAACTAAGTTGGTGTTTCAAATTAGAATGAAAATGGAAAAGAACAGTTAGCAAGTTATTTTCTTGAAGTTTGGGTATATGGAATATTTAGAAAAATAATAATTGGATAACTTCTCTTCATCCCAGTACCAGTGTATTACTAGATAGTGGCACCAAGTCTTCTATTTCTAGTTTAATGCTCCTTTAGTGAATCTGAATTTAACTCTTTCTGCACATGTCCTAGCAACTTTATATTTATTTCAGTATTATTTCTCAGTCTAGCTTGGTTATCAGGAGACTGTAGCATTAACAGGCCCTTATCATGCTGTTTGCCTGTGGTACCTCACCATTTTGGGTCGATGAGAAGTCCTGCCCATGAGTATGGGCTGATCATGCTCACATGAGAACCTTAAATAACTTTTGTTTATATGAAAGTACTAAGTCAGATATGTGAAAATGCTCGTTGGAACTAAACGTTTTAATGTCCAAAATTAGAGTATGTTGTAATTGGCCTGTCACTGCTCTAGCAGAACTAGAGCCTTTGCATGTGCTGTAAGTCTTCAGTCTTCCACAAAGTGCTGACTTTTGGGGTTTTGTACCATTAGTTGCCAAATTCAGTAGGAATGGTTAAATGGCAGAGTGGTGCAAGTCCCATTTTGCATCCCTTGGCAATTATTCTCTTAACTCTTGTTTCTGTTCTAAGACTGTGTGAGACATTAATGTGCTGGTGGATCTGATATTTTTGCACCTTTCATGACTGTGGGTTGTGGGATCTCTGCTGGCCTGTCAGCTTGCTGCTTCATTGCAAACCAGTTAACAGCATGGAAGATGGTGAATACCTACCTTAGCTGGGGGGTTGGCAAGCTGGGAGCAATGTTATCTCCAGTCTCTGCTGTGCGATGTTCTCCTAATAGGGAGACTTTCTTGAAGCATGGCCTAGGGAGCTTTGGAAAGCATCTTGGATGGAAATGCCAGACAGTTGTTTTTGCACTTGTTAGCAGCTTTTATCCGGAAGCTTTATAACATCACTGCAAAGTGTTGTTTAACAACTGGCTTCTTTGACAACCGTGGCTCCATTGGTAATGAGGGAGCTTATTTTATGAAAGTGCTGCAAAGAAATCGAGGAAAGGGCGGGGGTAATGGGTAAATTGCTTTAATACAACTTTTGTTTAATAGAGGCTGAGTTTGTACAACAGATGGATTAGCAGATGAGATTCCCCCTTATTTCTCCAGTAATTCTTTGGAGAGAGTCTTAACTCTGTCTATTCAAAAAAGAGTTCATTCTCCTTTCTGTAAGTTTTGCACACTAATGACAGAGACGAGTAAAGAAAATAGCCTATCCAGCTGCAGGCTTCTAACACAGCCATTAGGATTCAGGCAAGCAAACGCTGGAGAGAAAAAAGTGCTCTCCAGCAATTGTAATTAAGGGAAGAGCACCAAATACCTGTAGCAATATGTCAGTATTTTGAAATAATGTTGCATCATGTTTTACCTGAAACTTCATTAATGATAGCATAGATGGCCTCTTTATCTTGCCAGCATCTGCCCTGTTACTGATTGAGAATAAGGGCCAGGCATGTGGAGTAATTCTGTTGAAATAGTTGTTTTTGTGTTTTGTGCAACTGGCAACCAAATCTGGCCTCTGGAATTAACAGTCAACCAAGTAAATGAGCTTTGAGCTCACGGTGGGGTTTGTTCTCCTTTAATGCAACAAAGGCAAGCTGCTAAAGGCAGCCTGCAGTAACACTGCCTTATGTTCAGCTGAGTATCCATCAGTACTGGCACATCTCTTCGTGTTCTGGTTCAGGGTCACATTTCACCTCTGTTGTTGCTCAGCACTGGAGGGAGCTGAGACTCCATGCCAGGGGCCTCCAACTTGTCATCTGTTGGCTTATGACCATGGGTGGCCTGTCCCTAAGCAAGTTGTAATAGGGGAGGTAATGATAATTAAGGAAAAGCCTGTTGTTAGTGGACTTACCTCCCTGTAGGACCCTTGCCTTCCTTGAGAAAAATGGAAAAAAGTTTGTGTCCATACTGCTTTGTCTGGGGAGCTCCATTTAAATGCTGGGATAGGTGTCTCAAATTCAGTTGTCCTGCAGGTGACCAGATTTTCACCAAATACGCACCTGTCCCAAGCAGAGAAGAGAGCCAAGGCAAACAATACTTCACTCCAAGGGGGAGACAACATGGGATTTTTATCTGCCAGTGACCTATGGCTTTCAGAGTATTGAAAGAAACCGGGGGGGAACCGATGCATCCTGGAAAATCCTGAGCAAGCACTTTTGAAAAATTACCAGAAAATGAAGAGTGCCAGAGCCCCCTGACAAGGTTCACATGGGAGGCAGCAGCTCTGCTGCAAGGTGCCCAGTCCCCTCTGCTGTTTGGTACCAGCTGGGGAAATTCTTCTGGTGGCATTAGGGCTGTTGATTCCAATTCCTTCTTGGTCATATGCTCCGAGCTGGTCCCTGACCAGTGATGTTGCACCACTTCACGGCTGAGTCATGGATAGGTTTAATGCAAATTCCGAGGGTGGCAGGCAGCCCATTGTTTAAAGAAACAGTATCCTCCCTCTCACAGCCACCTGGAACAAGCTCCTGTGAGACTTGATTTTATCAGCCCTCAGCTTTTCTTTTGTTAGACATAGTGTTGTATTCTTGCTAGGTGTTCCACTGGGTTTTTCAAAATAACTTTATCTGTTCAGGTTGTGGGTCCAGGCTGGAACAACAACAACAACAACAAAAAAAGTCACCATTTTCTGCACAGCTTGTCCACAGCTGAAACAAATGGAAATAAAAGACTGATGAGCAGTACTGGGTCTGCCTCTGGTGTGTTGAGTCGACACAAGGGACAAAATAAAATGCAGTGTGTTGGAGCAAAACATGCCTTTTGCCTTTGGTTTATATATTTGGTTTATATGTGCTTTGCTTATGAGTTTCTGTGCACCTACTAGCTACATTAAACTCGTGTCTTCCCCTGTCATCAACACACAAGTGTTCAGAAGTGTGAAATCCTCTTTTTTCTCCTCCTGCAGGGAATATTAATTTTAGCCCATGTTAGCACCAGTCCTTCCCTTTCTAACAGTCGATTCTGCTTTCTGCTGCTGAGGTTGTTGTTGCCCTTTGCTCTTACTTCAACCCTTTCCAACCCTGTCCCTGTGCTTGCATCTCTCCTCTCGTGCTGACCTCAATAGGAACTGTGGAGAGAGAGTCTAGGCTGGGCCCTATGATTCTTCTTCTCTGCTTTTTCCTAACCTATCTCATCTATCTGATCTTCTTAAAACATTTAAGAGTTTCTTTTTCAGCATTTAAAAGTATATAGTTTAAAACACTTTCAACTTAACAAATTTTAATGGAAGTATCTCTTGAAAAGGTTTTGTTCTTTTAATTTCTTTTTGGTCACTGCTGTCACTTGGGTTTCCTCTGTGGGGTATTGCTTGAAGTCCTCTTGTCTGCGTGTCCTCTTCTGAGTATTCATGACTCCCTTTTGGTGCTCCTTCTCAATTACATGATGTGAAGATAGCATGATCTGTGCACTTGTTCACAAGCCCTTATCTTACCTCCTGAGCCTTCACTGCATTTGGGACATGAAGACCTGCAGCTCAGTGTTCTGTGTGGCTGCAGAGGAGGCAAAGCCATTTGCAGGATTCCATGTTTGCTTTCTGGAGTCAGAAGAGAAAGCTTAGATTTACATCCCTTCTGTGATGATATAATGATCAGAGGATGTGGACTGTATGTCTCATTCTTTTTCTAGTGTGACATTAATGACAACATTGAATTTCTGTGGTTTCTTTCCAAACAAATACGCTGTGCGTGTGCTAAGCCATCCACAAGCACCTGAACATTGCCTTCTCAGAGTTGACAGTATTTTGGATTATGTGTCCTGACAATGTTAAGAGAGGGACAGTAATACCAGGATCTCTAGAGTAACAGGTATGGGCTGTCTTGTAGCTGTCTTGTCTGGCACTGTCTCACTCTGAAGAGGGACATGGGTTGTTAGTATTTATAGGCCTGCAGTTTCTTGTTCAAACAAGAATTAGGTGTTCCTAATATTTTTGAGATCTTCCTGATTTCAAAAGGGGATTATCATTCTCTACTACTGAAGGAAAACAGCTATTTCCTATATAATTTTGGCTCTAACCCCATGCAGATAAGGATATTTCCAAAATACTTACATCCAAGCTATGTTAGCACCAAGCTATGGGACACCCATGTGAATATGCTGTACAATACCCAGCGTGTGCTTAGCTTGTGCATTTTAGCCATATGATGGTGTTCTTAGCCAAGTCAATTCTCTGTTCATTTTTTTAATTACTATTCTGTGAGACACTGTTTCATGTGTTGTGCTAAATTTCCAAGTGTCTGGTCTCTGTTACAGTGCTGTTCTCATCTATTAAATAGGCAATTTCTTTGGGTAACAACACTAGAAATCAAAGGACTGGAGTTTGGCTAAGGCAGCAGGATTCTTGACAGCGGTGTGCCTTGGTTTGGCCCATCTCTTGAAGGGTGAATGAAACTGCTTACACATCACACTTTACAGTGCTAGTGGTCTTGTGTGGAGTGGTAGGGGGGAAGAGGGAGTGCCCTCGCAAAGCACAGGAAAATGAATGTGTTGTCTCTACTGCAACCCACAGGCAGAGATAGTGGCTGCAGTCTGCTCACACCCTTGCGAAGGAGGTTGAGCTGCTTGCTTGCAGCCCCACCGTCCTTCTGCTGAGGGTTTCTATGGTACCACTATGGTAGGGGACATGTGCTTATCCCAGCAGGTTTGCAGTGGCTCAGCAAGCCCACTCTGCATTGGAAATGGGAATTTTTACATCGGCCAACCACACTGGCTGACTTTGTAGCCTTTTTCCTTCTTCCTTGGACACATTTGAAGCCCCAGCCTCCTTGCCCAGCCTGTAGTACAATGCCATGCCAGTGAGTGCAAGCTTGATACTCCCACTGAAGCATGATCTTCCCTTTACATTTCATACATTTTCCCTGCCCCAGTTTTGTCTTTGCCATTCTACATATGAATTCAGTTCCTCTGATGAAACCCTCAGGGAATGGTGGCTATCAGTAGAGGCTGCAGTAGAGGCTCTTCACTGTTTTTGTTACCATGTGCTGCCAAGAGGAGTTCATTCTATTCAGTATGAACTTCTGTAGTTTAAACACAAGGCTTTCCTCTCATGTTTATTAAGCATCATTAATAGCTGTGGGCTACATCTCTGCTTCTAAACTGCATCAGTGTTTTTTTTGCTTCCCCTGTTTTCCTCTGTGGATCTCTTTTTGGCAGAATTTTGGATGGCAAAATAGGGGATCTGGGAGGCTCTTGGCTAAGGAGATGTCAGGGTACACTTAGTGGAGTGTCTTCTTGGTGATTGCAGACTGAAAGTAGATTGAGTAGGTTTCATTATAATAACTTTACTCTATTTTCCTTTCGTTTGCTAAGAAAATGTCCATCTTTCTTTTGAAAACCTTGCTTCATGTTCCCCTGCACGCTTTATTTCTAATGCTATTCCTTTTAAAGAAGTTTTGTGTTATACCTCTCCACTGCTGTCTTTCCTGCACCTTCTCAAAAACTGGTCTTAAAAATGCAAGGGGCAGATCTCAGCCCCCTCCTTCCTACTCCTTTAAGTAATCATTCCGTGTATTGCACAGTGTTTTTAATTAAAACCCTTTTTATATGTTTTTTATTGTAGCCATGGGTTCTCCTCACTCCGGGTCTGCAAATAAATCTAGCCTGGCTGTAAATTACAGTGCCTGTATATTAAAATAAATTTCAGTGATACAGAGGCTCGGTAGCGCTCCTGGACACTCTCCTGAACCCACTGAGGTCTTCACTGCATGTTTAAAACTTATCTGTTGTTTGCTAGATTTACAGAATTTCTGGTGGTTTAGGTCTATAAGCAGTCCTCCTTCAGTAGTTTGCATAGGAGAGTTTCAGAAGAGTGAAAAAGGCAATAATTTCATTTAATTTTTGTGTTTAATCAGCCTGATGCAAATATCTTTGGGAAGCAGAGAAGACAATGTTGACTTTCTAAGGGATAGATCTCCCTGGTTTTCATGTGGAGTAGCAGCTGCCTGTTGGAGAAGATGGGTCTTCAAGGTGCCATCAAAAGAGAGGAGAGTGAGCCAGGGTTCTCTGACCAGGAAAGCTGCAGTAAGGGCTGTAGCTCAGCAGAGTGCTGAAAGTATGTTTCTGATGCAAGAGGTGAGATCTGTGAGACCATTCACATGCTTAAATAACGTGCTGAATTTGGATGTAAGTACCGCCCTTAGAGAAGCCCCGAAGGCTGAAAATACAACCTACACAATATCAGATTGGTGCATACACCACTGCCTTCCCCTCTCCCTGTGCTGGGTCATATTACACCTACTTTAAAAAAGGATTATATGTAGCTTAGTGGTTCATGAAAGACATTCATCAAAAAAAATTACTGCAACTGCATAAATATAATGATATAAAGGCTAATAGTTTCTCATGCTGGGCAAGTTTGTAGCGTTCAGTGTAATGTGCACAGTGTTATACTGGCCTGGTCCTTGCGGTGAGGGCCGGTTCTACCTGGTTTTTTGAAAAAGATCATCTAAAGTCATTACATTTGCAGATTTTCCCTACCACCTGTTTTCATGTCTGTAAATATGTAAGACAGGACGCTCGCTCTTTGTTCTGAAGACACGTTGAGATCAACGCCCTTGAGTATGCACCCTCTTCTGACTGTCTAAAAATTTGTTAAAGGTATAGATCTTGATTACATTCTCTTAATCCAAGCCTTTTCTTTTAACCCAGCTCTTAAAAGGAAGCATACATGACAGTACATCACACAATATTTCAGCCCTTTCCTGACATTTCTGTGGAAGTAAATGAAAGGTGTAAATTAAAAAAAGCAAGTGTTTGTGTCTCACTTTAACCTTCTGTTATGTTAAATGGCTTTATTGAAGGGTGCCAGCAGTGTTCTCAAAAAACTTGGGAAAATCCACTGTGAGCTATGCAATTAGTTGCCTTGGGAGCTGAGTATGGAGTTCATGATGTTTGATGTGAAAATTACATGGACACATCTAATTGGGTGTATTTGCACCACACAGGATACCAAATAAAGAGGTGAACTCTTTTCCTCCTTTCCTTGCTTGTTTTCTTCTTTAGCTGAAGTGTTTACCTTGAACTCTTCCTAGTTGAGATACTATTTGTCTAGGCATTTGGATTGATCAGTAGGTGCACGTTCCCCTGTGTGGGTTTTGGAGAGCGATGGGGAGACAGGCAGAAGTGGCACTATGAGCCTGGAAGGATGAGGGGAAGAAGAACTTCAAGCTAACTCATGCTTCCCATTATCATTCCTTAGTTGTGACTTGCAGTGCCTATCCCAGCCCTAGAGCTCTACTCTTTTGCAGGAGTCAATGGCTAATTTAGAGAGTCCCTGGCACCACAGGATCCATTACTCATAATTTCTTTTAGTGGTTGAGTTTTGCAATATAAACATATGAGGATCTTTTATGCTGACAGTGGTCTCCAATGTCCATCATTCTCCATGCCCTTTCTGATTTCTTGCTTTAATGTTTCTTATTAATGGTCCTCAAAATGAAAGAAAAATACTCTGTAAGTTAGTAGCTGATACCAACTTGTGTTGTGTATGTATGTCTTGGGGTATCATTCCTACACTAAGAGATCTGCAACAAAACACAGAAATCCAGTGCTCTAAGTATTAAAACTTGTATTATCTGTGTGTGCATGTGGATGTAGCTGTCTTCTCACTCCTTCCCCATTAGAAACATGAATTACATGTTGGTATTTGAACAGTTTGGGTTATTTTTTTTGGTTGTAAATATAACTTGCCAATGAATGGGGCTAAACTGTGAGCGTATTTTAAATATTCCATGTTTTTGAACTGCAATAAAGACTTAAAATAAAACATTTTCCTGTAATTTAGTACTCTCTTCAGTGCAGTTACTCAATTATTAGACCACAAAGGCATTCTGCAGTTTGATGTTATTAAGAAATATATTAGCAGAAAATACTCTATTATCATCTAATGCTAATAATCAGCTGGTAGGAATTAGAACAGATGATGTGTAATTGGAATTCTTGTGGCTAATAAGATGTGAATTCTAAAGACATTTCCAGGAGAAAAATCTAGATACTATTATAAGAAACTGCTATTTGTATTTAAAAACCATTGGTAGGCACAGTGACGAGATCAGATTGATTTGCTTGAAATATCAGCGAGACACAATAATGGAGATGACTGAATAGCACTTTGATCCTGGAGCAGTATCACTGTCTGGCACCCTCTTTCCATTATTTGCCATTTTGCTGTGGGATGCCTTTCCCTGACCTCTGCCATAGCTTGTTTCTAAAACATTGGTATAGCAGGGAAATAATGTACTGAAATGCTAATTCAGTCTACTGGTTTTCTGATGCGGACCCTTCTCCTGGACATACCAGATCACAGCATACAGATAGTCCCTTCTTTCTAGCAGAGAGATAGATGTCACAAGCGTTTAAGGACATGGGTAACTTCTCAAGTACAAGTTTTTGCAGATTAGAACCTAGTTGTCTGTCTGTACATGTGTCTGTGTGGTGTGCCACCAGTGGACAGTGTCTTTTCCTGAATCATTTGCAAATAGAATACACCATAAAATTGTGGCCTTTGGTTGCCCTGTTACTGCTGGGCTCAGTGTGACTTCAAGTGTTGTTATGGCTGTAAATTA
This sequence comes from Formicarius rufipectus, assembly GCA_013399695.1. Classification (NCBI taxonomy): domain Eukaryota; kingdom Metazoa; phylum Chordata; class Aves; order Passeriformes; family Formicariidae; genus Formicarius; species Formicarius rufipectus. The sequence continues at coordinate 93,420 of VXAU01002772.1, forward strand.
TCCACCCGCAGGATTTTGTCTTTGACCCCTGCATCAGTGAATTCCACAGGTTGATTGCTTGCCATTTACAGTTGGGGGAGGGAGAGATATGGATTTGTCCTCCTTACAGGGCACTTCCCAGTTTCTAGCCGAAATTTGACCTTTAGAAACCTCATCATACTCCAACTAGATAAATATGATTTTCTTCTGGAAGCTAAGAGTCTTCCAAGGAAGCCAAATGTAGAAGGCAGTGAGAGGGTGATGTGTAATGAGATGGTCTTCCTTTCTGAGCATGCACTGGCTCTTCAAAACTCAGAAACATTCTCCTAAATTCTTAAATTGTTTTTAATCTGTTGCTCTTGGCAGGGTCTTGGTGCCTTTGGGTTGGGGAGTTTGCTGGAAAGAGCAGGCAATATTAGAAGTGGTTTCCTTGAGTGTTATGAGCTCCCTGTAGAGATGGTTGTAAGTTCACCACACAAGGAACCACGTGGATGCTGCAGGTAGTGCAAGGGAGGTGAAGGCAGGACCTAGGTGATGTTTAGTGACTTGCAGAGGACAATGGCAAGAACCAAGTGAAGAGCATTGGCCAGGTTGGCATGGAGGTAAAGGTGTTTTGAGCCTGTAGGGAGCTTGTCAGATCTCTCCTGTGTGCCCACAGCAGTTGGTTTAAAGTGCTGGAAACTGGATCTAGGCAAAAAAAAAAAGAAAGATGAGTGAGAAGAGAGGAGGTGAGCTGAGGATCAACCTCCAGATCTGAGCAGTTTGCAAGGTTTTCTGGGACTTGGTAATGTCTTTAGAATCCAGTTAAATTCTTAAACAAGGAAGCAAGCAGTGATTAACTTTACTACAATTGAAAGTGTATATCTTGATTATCACCTCTTATTTAATTATCAGATACTTGGTTTTAGTTGCGTGGTTGTCTCAGGTATTAGGAAGGCATCAAACTGGAGGATGCTGGAGCTTCACAAGCATCTGAATTAGGCCAGGCAATGGTGCAGTTGGATGAGTCAGCTCTTGCCCTCCGCCTTGTGCTTGGGCAAATGTGAGCCAAATAGGAGAACTGGGCTGTTAAGACATTTTCTCCCCATTTTTTTCCTTCCGCCTCGCAGATTAATTCAAACCCTACATCAGCTCCTCTCTCCAAGTTACCATAAGGCAAATGAAATGCTTTTGATGATGTAAACAGGAGGACTCAGGAATAAGTGGGAAAAGATAGGACTAGGATTTTATTGTAGGGTTACAATGTCATTAAATAGGTGAAACAATCTAGATTTTTCTCTCCTTCATCATAGTATCTAATTGTTGCATGTTAAGAGGCTGCAATATTCACCAGTATATGAGGAACTGAACAGTTCTCCTTTCTAAAGCAGATCCTTTCTACACAGCTTTAACAACATTTTTCCAGTGGCACATGAACTTTTAAAAGGAGATGTATCTGAATCTCCCGGACACTGTACTTGGTATTTCTGAAACTGTGGGAAAACTTGTAACCTTTCCCTTCTGCTTGAAAAGAAGAGATCTTCTGTGAACAAGACCCAGCTGAAAACACCTGCCGAAGTATAGCAAGGGGTTTCAGATTGCTGCTTGCATGCCTAAGAGCCAAAACTAATGGAAGAAGAGGCAGGGTTTGTACTTGTGCATCAAAGTAAAGGTATGAGGACACACAGAAAACTAGTGTAATGAGAGAATGATGGTGGCTGTCGTGGGGAGGGCTGTTGTTTCATCATGACATGTTAGGATATGTATTTTTGATTTGTCGGTGTTAGATTATTTTTTTGTAAAGAAAAGACAGCAGTGCTGTTTTAAACAAGTTATGAGTACCTGTAGAAGAAATAGGAGCTTTTTAAGAAGCATGTTGTGTGAACTCCAGTCCCCATTCAGAGGCTGCCCTTGCTGTGTATTTCTCCCCTCACTTCTCCTGCCTCACCTCCCTCCTCCCAGGGAGAAAATTAGATACTTTTGCCCAGAAGTGAAAACATTTTTCACTTACAGGATCAGGAGAACAGTTTCCTTTCCTCTCCAGAACCCTGGGCTCTGGTTCTCTGGATGCAGAATTTTGGTTGCTGTTTACCCCCACACACACCTTGCTGTTTTTTGTTTTGCAATAATAATTCTTTTTAATACATTTTTAATAAAGAAGATTCGTTTGAGGAGATGGTGAAATGATGCTGCAGACAGCAGACAGAATGCCTTGTTCTAAAACACTTCCTCTTGTCATGTAGATGGTTTTATCAGATAAAAGAATTGTTGCTTTCAGGATTGTGTATTTTATTGTTGCACATGTGTGCATACACACCCATACACAGTAATGCCCGTTCTATCAGAACAATGGGAACGGAGCCACATGGAAATAAAAAACCAATAAGGTGGCTTTTTAGGACTGTTATATGCAGATCTTTTTCTGTGCAGCATAATATTCTATTTGAAGTGGAACTTAGCTCTTAGTTAACACTGAAAGTGATAAGTTGTCTAAAGCCCTGTTTAGACAGACAGAGCTTATTTGGCATCTGCATTAAGCTGTTTGACAAAATGTTTCGAATGTAATTAGTTCACATCAAAGGTACACCACCTTCGGTGTTGGGTAAGATGGATGAGAACTAAAGATACTGAGATCAGCATGACCTGACTGAAGGCCTTGCAATTTGAGGTTTTACTGTTTATTACTTTATAATGTTTAAAAAGGAAAAAAGAAGAAAAAAAAGAAAGGAAAAAAGGAGAACACTAGAACAGGATTTTTCTAATTTTTAAAAATAATTTTCAAAGCTTTTTCAGTGTCTCAGTTGTACCAAGTTCTTCTAGTCATGCTCTTCTTATACCTCAAAAGAACACGGTGGCCTCCACAAAGTGTAATTTTTTTAGTGTGACAGAAAACATGTGTGGAAATATGTTGTATTTAAAGCCTTATTTTAAAGTATATTTCTGAGAATACACTCATAAAAATGATCGTTTTCCATATACTGCTGTCAATGACATTTCTTGAGCCATATTTGCCCAACTTACACTTTTCAATTTTGTGGATTTTTTTTTCCTTGTACTTGCAGGTCTGTAAAAACCACCTTGAGATCTGAAAGGTTAAGCTGAATTCTTCCTCATTCTTGCATTAGTGTGTCACTAACACTAGGGTGGCAAAGAGGGGGAATATGAAAATGTATATGTTAAGATATACATTTTCCTTTATAATATCTTCAGGTTACTGTTGTTACTTTGTGGATATTTTATATCTAATTCTACTCAGATCTCCATTTGTATCTACTGTGATAGCAAACTAAGAAGTGTTTCCTTCTTTAGCAGCAAGTAATCAACACTTCTGTTTAACTACCTGGGGATTTGAGAAGGATTGCTTCCTGTCCTTGTTCTCTGCACTCTAGTAACTGTGGTGGTGTCAGTATGAGTTAAACACCCTAAGATAAGTCTTTCTAAATGACAAGCAATGCTGGACACCTGACTTGGGAAGCTCACTTGAAAAGAAGTGTTCAGAACTTTTGGAAGATGAACTGTATTTAATCACAGTTTAGATTTAGGAATTACTGAAAGTTAATGAAGTGCCAGGCATCAGCTGAAGTGCAAGAGCTCAGCTGGTGCTTGGTAACTCCTGAGTTGCAATCATTTCAATTGTGTATATAAGCCCTTTGTTTTAAGGGTGGTACTTCAAAGACTTATTATGGCCATCTCAGTATGAAGATGCTCAACATAAGTTGCTAAGTACACATAATAGAAAACCTGTGTGTTGAAAAAGAGTTGTTATGTCGATTCTTTTTCTGGATCCTACTGCTCTTTGAAAAGCATGATTCATGGAAGGTGGGAGAAGACACTGCCAGAGCTTAGTGTAGCATTTGGCATTTTTCCTGAACAAGAAGTTTCTTTATGTGGTTTACTATGTAAAATAAATGCTTAATTAGTATGATTTGAGGACTGATAAGTTAAATGGTGAGGAACAAGTGGTAGCAAAGTTCTATTTAAGCTGTTCAAAAGAAAACAAAAGAGAGTATTTCTTTAGTCCTATTGAGAGAGAGTGTGGGTAAAACCCTCCCAAATCTTCGTTCATGGAAGTCTAACCATGATGATGATGATGGAGGAGAGATGGTCGTCCCCTCATTGCTGTAAAATTAGCTTCTTAGTGACTCCAACTGTATTGAACCTACTGTAGACCATTCATAAAAACCAACAGCATTTTCAAAACATGCAGTATTTAAATTTTAAAGTACTTGTTGCTGCAGAAATGATGGATCATTAAGATTTGATATCTTAGGCCCTTTTGCTTATATAATAAGCCATAAAATGCTTTGGTTTTCTAATGAGCTTTTGAAGATGCTGGATTTTTAAACCTCTGCTTAGCTGATGAGTGGTTTGGGTCTTTCTTTGGCGTTTTTTTTGGTATTGGTTTGGGGTTTGTTTGTTTGTTTTCCAAACAGGAACCTCAAAAACACATGGGAATATATTCGTGTGGGGTTATTTAAAAAAAGTAAATGCAGTGACACATTTGGACTAGGAAAGAAGCTGTTGAAAGCATATGAGAGACTCAGAAACTTTGAGAGGGAATGTGCTGACAAAGTTGGGAAGGACAAAATAACTGAGGGTTCACATGAGTCTCATCCAGGTACACGTTGGTGTGGGCACACACACTCTGGCTGGCTCCATGTGTGCTTATGGATATATCTGCAAGCTTGGAGATGTGCATCTATTTGTATATAAAGGATAATCCAACTAATGCTGAATTGAAGATTAGGCCCATTTTGGGCTTTGTCTTCTTTTCCTTTCAGAGCCTCTTTCCATATCAGCACATGCACACATTCCTCTCTTTGAAATTTCCCCCTGAACTTCTCCTGCATAATTTTCTCTAGAAACTGCAAGTATACATAAACGTCCATTTTAATCTCCTTCTTACCAGGTAAGTGAGAGAAACAATGGGAGGTTTTATAACCAGCCCTTTGCCCCTGTGGGTAGGAAATGAGTCATTACCATGATGAAGAAAAACGAAGGACTTCAGCCATAAATTCATGCTAATCTCCCGTTGTCAGTCTCTCCGGCATGGTTAGTGACTCAGCAGTATGTTTGCAAATGGACTACTGTGCCCTTGGTGGCCTGTCAGATGCCAAATTGCTCCTCTCCATGTTCAAAGGTCTTTGGGTGGATAGGAGGGCTGGGCTTCCTTCCCACAGAATGGAGCATAGGCACAGCCTGTTCCCACTGTCTACATCCCCAGCACATGTGCTGCTGTTCCAGGGTCACTCCTCAGCGTGAGCAGCAAAGTGCAGGCACCTCACTGGTCCTTCAGATCTTGAAAATATGCACCTGAAAATGTGCAGACAGTGCTACTGACTTCTATTCTTTAGGGACATCCTTCTTCAACCACCCTTCTTCCCTTCTGAGAATCTGCTCTGTATTTTGCAGAAAAGCTTAAGGAAAGAAAGGGATACCAGAAAGGGAGATGTTTCAGAAGCTTCCCTCCACCGATGTAGATGTACCTAAAAATAAATAATTAATATACACATACATCTATATATGTATACACACAGATGTATCCACATATGTGTGTGTATATATATGTATGCCTTTCCATGCTAATGCTCCACAGTCTGTCAGGTGAGGATTTGAAAGGTGGCATACCCACCCAGAGCAACTTGGTGGTGAGTCTTGGACCGCATTTCTCTGTACATCAGCTCAAGCCCATAATTCTCTGAAGGAATTATGGTGGTGATTCACCAAGCTGTGTTGTTGTCTGTGAACATTATGACTATCTAGGCTTGAACACCTATGAAACAGCATCCATTAAAAATTAATGCTGCCTCATATTTGTGAGCTTTTGCTCCAGACTTTCCAGCCTTAGAAAGGTCAATGTCTGTGCACAGGCAGACAGAAGTGTTGTGTGACCATAGACATGCCTGGAGTTTATGGTGTCTCAGCTCTTGCCTGTGGTCAGGGTAGAGGCCTGGAATAGCAGGGGTGTTCAAGGTCCCTCCTTGGGATTTCCAGAGCACAAGAGCTAATGCATTCTAACCCTCTTATAAGTCTCAACATGACTTCTGCTGACAGGGAATGAGCATCCTGTAGCTTCAAGTCTAGTCATCAACATTTTGTCTACATTAACTGGAAAGGGGCTGGTGTTGCCATAAATTAGTGAGGTGCTACATAAGGACTCCTGTCCTTGCCATCTGTAACAAAGCAGAATAAAATATTCAAAACTTGCAGTTCTGCTTGCAGCACTGAGGCAAGTCACATGCAGTCAGCTGGTGTGTCTGCTGTTTATTTCCATGCAGAATAAAAAGTAGTTTATAAATTGTAACTTCCCCACATTCTGGCTACTAGGTCTAAACACAACTGCGTCAGGCTTTTTCTGCAAATGGCAATCTCCTAGGATGTGAAACATTGTTAATTTATCTTAAATAATTCAATAGAATGTCAATATTCCACAACTCCCTCTACTTAGAGTGACAGGTGTGTTCAAATTAGTAGCCCTGAAGAATAAAGAATATTCAGGACATGCTTTTATCTCAGGAAAGACAGAACTCAGTGCAGCTGCATAAGTTTTAGAGTAGCAGTATGAGCACCACTCTGTTACCTGGATGACAAGTAATTCAAGCACAAATGTTGTTGCTTTTAGAAAAGAAGTGGTATACACATTTTGTACCCAATTAGTAATCACTGCAAGTTCTCTGTATGTGTATTATATTCTGTATTTTACATACACATGCAGGATATACAACATAATGTGAGAGGGGATGCCGTGAAATGCTGTTTCATATTTGCATGCTAATTTATTCCCTCAAAAACAAAAGTTTTGTTTTTTTTTTTTAAGTTAGATCATGTGGTAAGTTAATAAAGTCAGACTTGTTGCTCAGTGTATTTTCTCTGTGGCAAGCTGGAGATCTGTTAATTGGTAAAAATAGTCCTGACACTGTGCTTGGAGATGCTGGGGAAGAACTAGTGTTGTTCCTTTTTTCAGGTTATGATCACCACAATTAGAGCAACAATCATAGCAGTTAAAGTGGGGTAGGACACTCTCAGTTTTCATTTTAATTTTTCTGACAAAACAGGATTTCTTACTGCGGTGTATCTTTGTATTATCAAATCTATTTTTATATTTCTGAAGAAACAGAGGTGAGGGCATCCAAGAGTTCCTTTGGAAAACTACTGCAGGATGATGATGTTTTCTTGATAATTTAAAATTGTTACTTAAATCTGCTGTTCTCTTGCATAGCCCCTCTCTATTCAGGTGCTCACATCCTTTTGATATTTGCAAGGATGAATTGATTAATTTGGGCACAGGAAGGAGGCAAGGCAGGGCTGCCCTTTGTTTAACCCAGTGGTGCCAGCTAGTCTGGGTCAGAAGCGTGACTAAACTCCAGCTGAGACATTGCTGTGGCTGATCAAGATGTTAGGGCAACACCCAGAAAAATAGCCCAGGCTAGCTTGGCAATATTGCCTTACGACTTACAGCACACATGCTGTTTTCATCTCAAACCTAACTTGCCTGCTCTGCAGTGGGGAGTCAGGCTGAAGGACCCTGCTCCTCCTCCTCAGCCTTGAAAAACCCTCCTGAAAACATGCTGATGCATTTCACATGGTGGGTGTGTTTGCCCACACTTCCTGGGACAGTGGCAGGGAAAGGGGCCATATGTGAGCAGGTGTAGCCTTTTCCCTCCTAGAAGATCCCATTTGAGTGCCCATGCATTTGGCTTTCTTACAGTCAGTGTCCCAGAAGGACTATAAAGAGACTGAGAGGGGTGATCCATCTCCTCTGCTATAAGCCCTAGTGACATCTGGAATGCTGGATCCAACACTGGGCTCCCTGGTACGAGACAGGCATGGACTTGATGAAGCAAATCTACCAACAAGCACTAAAGGTGATTAAGGGACTGGAGCATTTTCATGTAAGGGAAGGAAGGTTGTGAAAGTTGGGACTGTTCAGCCTGGAGAAGAGGGACCAGAGGGATTTTGTTAATGTGTTTAAATACCTGATGGTGGGAGTGAAAAAAGATGGAGTCAAGCTCTTCCTGGTGACTCCTGGTTACAGGGCAGGAGGCAATGGGCGCAGACTGGAATACAGGAAATTCTGTTTCAGGGTAAGGAATAGCAGGCTTTTTTACTATGTGATCAAACACTGGAACAGGTTGCCCAGAGAGATTATGGCATCTCCATCCTTGGAGATAACAAAACCTGACTGGACACAGCATTGAGCAACCTGCTGTAGCTGACCCTGCTCTGAGCAGGGCAGCTGGACTAGACCAGAGGTCCCTCCAACCCCAGCTGTTCTGTGATGCTGTAATCCTACTAGCTGTTTGAACATGTAATTGTTGACCTTGTGATGGTCAATACTAAGGCAACGGTCATGTCCCCCTTCAAAATAACAGTCCTAATTTGTTTATGCTTCCAACTAGCTATTATATTAAGCCACAGTACAACTGACCCCCTGAGAAGAGGTAACTGAAGCTTTTGTTGAAGAATGTGCTCTGGTTGGCTCTATGCCCCTTTCTTTCCAGCTCAGAGGAAAAAAGGGGGCCACTAGTTTATTTGTCTTGACTTAATATTTTCCTATATTTGGTTGACCTTAACTATCCATTTTCTAATGAAGCTTGAAGACACTCATGAGCTAAATCTATTAATGCATTCTTTTATTCTGAAATGATTCACTTCTGTTTAGCCCTTATCACTTGGCCTTTGTAGCTTATTCCTAAGGAGAAACAATGAGTGGATGTTTCCTGCTCTAGGTGTGTGCAAGCACTTCTCCAAAATTTGAGTGTGGAAGTGAAGCTGTTAACACAGTGTATCCTACCCTACCCATCACAGGTGTTTTTTGTGGGTTTTGACAACTTTAAGGAGTTTAGACAATATCCTGCTTCACTGGAGTAGCTGTGTACTTTCTGCCTCATCAGCCCATGAGCTGGTGGCAGTTCTCATTGCTCAAAGGAGTTGTTATGTGAGATCCTGTTTCAGATTTTTGAGATTCACTTTTTTCTTGCTTAATTGTTCAGTCCTATTAATATTCAAAAATGAATCCAATTATTATTTGACTTCATTTTTAATAGAGTTTCTACTCCTACAGTGCTGTTCCAAAATGTAGTTATTCTTACAGCATGAAAGTAGGGAATGCCTTGTCATTTTGATGGACTGATTTTGATAAAACTTGGCTTAAATCTAGTCATGCCACGGATGTACTTTTCAACCTGGTGCCTTTTTTAATATTCTGACTTTGATTTCAATGCTGAAGAATTCATAAAGTACAGAAACCTCTGGAGGATTTGGGGACCAGACTAGATTATTTGCCTATCTAAGACTTCGTTTGGAGAACTTGCTGTTAGTGACACATATTCCTTTATGAGGAATCTGAAGAAAAGACTCTTCTGTGCGAATGCAGAGAATGGTGGAACCACATATAAGACACCCCCCATAGTTTCTGAGTGACCCTCTGTTTTAATTGATAATATTAGAAGATGATCATGGATGTTCCCACTGTTATCAATTTAACCTCTTATACTGAATCAAAGTTATAATGTGCCTTTCTCTGCCTCCATTCTGTATGTGTCACTGTGAGCAGCTTCAGCCCATAATCAAAATCAGTGTCAGAACATTACATGTAGGATTTGGGTGGGAGGTTTTTGAGGGTGATATGACAGTGGAGGTCATTCTGTGCGTCACAGAATAATTTCCTTTGGAAGAAACTTCTCGAGGTTATCTGGCTCAACACTCATGGTTATGCTTTTGCAAGCTCTAGCTTTCATTTAGGGAGGGGCTTGCTGACACAGAGCTGACATGCACAGACCCCTGTGTGCTTTAGCTTTAGTACCCACTGGAACGGTGGGTACAGTGATTTGTCTGAGGCTTGGACCTGGCTATTTCTGAGTGAGTCTGTTCTAACAGGAACTAGGATGAAGCTCATTTCACGCTGACTTCTCAAAAGGTTTCAGGAGGTGGTGACTTCATGACCATGGCTGATAAACAAACTTGGCTTTTATAAAAATAGACTGATGGTCTGGCAGGAATTCCAGCCTGTCCAAATGGGTCTGCTCCTGCCAAGTAGCTCGGCTGCTGCTGCATGAAGAGGGTGTGCCCCTCCTGCTCCCTCCAAGCTTCACATTTCCCTGCTTCTTCCCAATCAGATGGTAAATACGTCTCTGCACATAGCATTAGGATTGGTAAATCAGTTGTGCAAATACTGCCAAGTAAGTAAATACAGTAGAAAATGGAACATTCACTCCTTTTGTTTAGTTATCAATACAGATTTAAAGGCAAGTCACTCTTAAGTAATTGTGTTTAGGTCATTAAACATGGTTTAATAATGACAATAGTAGGGTGTGTCCTGATACAGGAGGCAAAGCAGTGCACCTATAATAGTCTAAGAGGGGATTATTTCTGATAACAAACATATCTCGTTAGGGTTAGTTCAGAGGAGGGCAGTTTGATGAACACCCCCTTTCAGACAAATCCTGAATGTTCTTATTGTTCTGGTACTCGTAAGTTGAGCCCACTAAAATGTAAAGATCTTTTGAGCACTATATCTGTTTACCAAGTTAAACATTGAATAAAATGTCTCTTGACATAATGATCGTGGGTTATGTGCAATGTATGACTGGAGAAGAGAAGATTCTCTACACCATAAGGTATAAAGTTCCTATCCATATTACATGGGGGTTTTTCTACTCTTAAGTCAAGCAGTGAATATTCCTCATTCTGCATGTTGGATCAAGATTACTCTTGGACGAAATAAAGGGTACAAAATTATAGTGGTAAGCAAGCGAATCTTTCCAGCTAATTAAAAAAAAATACGGCTGTTTTCTAAACTTCTCAGGGATTTTTAATCTTCGAAACCAGTCTCCGCAGAGATGGATTAGTGAGGAGAGAACAGATGAAGCAATCAAAGGTGCCAGATAAATGCAATTTATCGTGTTTCCACAATTTATCGCCTCATTATCCTCCTCATTGTGTGTGTATATGCGTCTGTACGTGTATATTTATATAATGTGTATGAGTATTAAATGTGTTTATGGAACGATACTGCTCCTGGATTTTCCACAATGTATTCTATAAACTGCTGGGGGTGGCACACTTTTTTTTTTTTTAAATAAGTGCAGTATGTGAAATCTCACCAGACATAGCTAAGCCAGAGCGCATTGCTGACATACCAGCTATTTTACATAAGACGTGACCTATATGGAATTAAAAAATCCAATCCAAGTTTCTTAAACTCATACAATGAAATCTCATAAACCTGATAAAATGTGTGATTCTTTAAATCATAAAATAGTTTTTTAAATACAGCCCAGGATTTCCAGAGTGTGAAGTTTTGCATGATGGCAATTCTTTCCTGTCATATTATTGCTAGTTTTGTTGCTCAACAGGTTAAGGCTATAATCCACCTACTCAGCTGTATGGCTTTTCTGGTTGAGATGGCTCTTCATAAGCCAGCATACAAAGTTCAGCACTTACCAGGCCCACTCCTAATCCTTCAGTCATACAATGACTTTTCCATTTCTCAGGTCCAATAATATAACTATGATCTCATTTCTGCGTAGCATTTCAACAGCTTGTTTTTCTATGTTGGACTGTGGTTTACACATTTCAAGAGGACCTTTTATAAATCTGTGATTCTTTGCAGGCAAATAACCTAGTAAGGCTCTATGTTTCTGTTGACTTAAGAAGCAGTATATGAGCCTAAGGCTTTTTCTTCCCACTCACCTCCCCATATCCTGTTCTTGTGTGTGTTCTATACAGGTCTGGTATACCTTGAGGCATGTTGTCATTTCTACCCGAGGCTCATTTGAAACTTCATGTTTAGAAGAGTAGAGGCAAAGTTGTTTCCTCATGGAACCAATCTGTTGTGTCTTGCTTTTCATCCATCCAGATCCCTCAGGGAGCAGTCAGATAAGTTTGGAAGAATGCATCTCATGGTGCCTGTAAGAATGGTTCCGTGAGGAGGGGACATACAGTGCCTAACTTGGAGGGAGGCCCACCCCAGCTGTGGTAGGCAGTGGCATATGGCCCAAGAAGAGGAGGTGCTTCACATCTGGCTCTTTGAAATGAGTATCTGAGCTGTGCCTTGCCTCAAAAGGGTGAGATGGACTTAAGAAAAAGGGCTACATGCTTTTATTGTGCTAAAGCAGAGGATTTTATTGAATCCAGTACTAATTTCACTTTTCCAGTGAAGGACAACATGGGACATTTAATTCAACCCAGACTTATTTTTCTCTTTGCAAAGTCCAAGTTCTGATTTTTCCTTTTACTATCTCTTATTTTAACCTTCAAAAAATTTTTTCCAAAGAGGAGAGAGGGAGGGATGAGAGAGGGTGTCAGGAGTATCTCAGCCTCTCCATTCTTCTTCCCAACCTCCAGCCTCTTTCTGCCTGACAGACTCTTAACTCAGCCCCTCAGGTCCAGGCTCTGGCATCAGTCTTTCACCTCTTATGAAAACAAAGTTGGCAGAGAGATAATACTGGATTTAACATGATCTACAGGATTGGGGTCAAGGGTGATGACGAGGGCCTTCAATCAGTGGACATTCGTTTGAGCGTGTCATCACTGCCGGTGGTTTTCAGATCAGGCTTCTGCTTACAACAAGCTGAAGAGATAGGTGAGAAACTTGCTTCTCACAACAGGAAGGGTACTTGTGTTCAGGGAAGGATAAACATAGAGTTAAACTGGTTGCTGACAGGGAGAAGGAGAGTGGATGTTGTGCTTTCCTCCTTTCCAATGAACACGGTGCTGTTTGTGGATGTGGCTGGGATGACTCCCCTGGTTCTTTTTGAAGATATATTTCCAGCTTAGAAAACCAGCAGTGATGACAGCAAGCAGCTGTACAGCCAGACTGGACAGTGAAATGTGAGTGTAGAGTCCAGTCCAGCCCCTGGGTGGGGTGTTAGTGCAGGTGTCCCCAGCCAGCACGTGGGCACATGGTACACGTGGCTGTGCTCCAACAGCAGCATGTCCCCAGGTCTTGTGAAAACGCCATAGCCACCCTGGAGATAACCAGGTGGGGAATAATAGCAGTAAAATAACTTTCTTGCCTTATGTAAGCTTTGTTCAGACTTTTTGTTGCTCAGGGCAGGGGATGAGAACCCTGGACGTGAGGAAGGAAGAGCAGTTAAGACCTGTCACTTCCTCCTCCTTTCCCACTGTAACAGCACAGGTATGATGTACTCCCTGCTGCCCCTCCTGGAGGAGTGGGTGGGTGGACTCCAGCGTGGACCTGGTGCTCCCACTGCTCGAGTGCTGTTTGCATGGCTTGTTGGTTTGCTACTTGAGCTCCTTCATTTTTTTTCATAGTTTCCTCCAAGCAGATATAAATATCCCTGATGAGAGAAAAATAATCCTGTTCCCAGCACTGTTTCATGCAAACTAAATGGGCTTCAGAGGTTTTTAGTCTCATGGTTTGGCTTGGATTAGGCAAAGGGGGGATTTAGGTGACAGTGGCAAGAGATGGAAATCCAGTGGGTGTCTTGTCCCCAGAGCAGAGAGACGGAGGAACACTGTGTCACTGGCATGGGCTGGACATGCCTGAGTGAGTGTGGTACAGCACTTCTGCTGTCTGCTCTGCTCAGGAAGGTAATGGAGGCCTCCAGCAGGTAAATTCCTCTGTAATCTAATTCCTCTCTTAGTAATGACTGGAGACCTGCAACTTCAGCTGAGCGAGAAATTTAGGTAATTGATCCCAGTGTATAAGCCAAGGAGAGAGAGGGAAAGCAGAGGCAGAGTAAAGAAAACAACAGCAGCTGATTCTGTGTTGTTTCTGATTTCTGTGTTGTAAGAGGGAAGCAATTTTCCATCTGGAAATGGAAATGTTGCAAGTTGGAAAGGATCGTCTTGAGTATTAAAACAGCAGACTGCAAATCAAGGAGGCTGTTGCCCTTTTTGACTTTGGGTGTGTCACTTAACCTTGTACTTTCAGTAATAGAAATGGTCAGTCCCTGTGCAGCAGAGGTGCAAAAAGATCCTTCGTTATCTGAAAATACAAGTGGAAGACCCCTATAGATTATTCTTAATCGTACAACCACTGAATTCTGTGTAACAGCCTGTTGCAGGTCCACTCTCAGAGCTAGCTTTGGTCAAGTGTTAAATCCACTACAAAAGAAATTAGTCAGCTGCAAGTAGGACACAGTGTTTTGTGAAGAACACTCCTGGCCTTGTACAAGAAGATTTTTTTTTACTTTTTTTTTTTTAACAGGGTGGTAAAGGCAAGGGGAAAAATAATAAATCCCTTGGCTTTGTTTGTATGTCACTACGGGACTGACTCCAGTGATTTTCCATGCTACATTAGTAGATCATTGATGGCCAAAGTGCAGTCAACCCTCTTTCTATCCCTGATGCTGCCCAAACACTACCCTACTCCGCATTGGAAGCGTTTGCATGTGGCGTCTGCACGGCAGCGACCGCGTGGTGCAGCAGCCAAGTGCTCAGTGACCTCCTTCCGCTCACTCCCATTGATGCTTCGTGTTAATGGGAAGAGAGGAAGGCAGGAGTTTGGCCAAGCACAAAGCAAAAGAGGAGGGGGAGGAACCCTGACTAAAACCCCAGCCTATGCTGTCGCTATGCCAAAAGCAGAATGGGGAGCCACAACCAGGGTGGTCAAGAAACGAGTTGGCTGGCAATGGGTCAGTTGCAAATCACGGCAATCTCCGGGCAGCTCAGCCAAGAAGAGCTTGTGTTTGTACTGGTTGTGTGGCTCTACATACCAGAAGCGTGTCTGTCCTTTTCTCTCGGGATAATGACTAGGTGGAGCAACTCAAATATGTGCATGATATTCTTGGTGTTCCTAGCCAGGAAAAACAAAGCTCTGGAGAAGTGTGCTTGGTGGTAGAATTCTTTGTCTGGTATTATTACTGGTGGTGTGGATAGCTGACAGGTGTGTGAGGTTCTCCAGGTAGATGACAGCGTGGGGTTGGCACCCTGGAGACCTGTGGAGTGCGTTGGTGAATTGGAATGTTTTATGACATGGGTGGAAGCTGATGACTCTTGGACAGATGATGATGAAGATGCTTTTGTGACGCTTTGCCCCAGCTTATACAAGGGCAAGACAGGAAGGTGGTGGTGGCAAGTAAAGGGTGAAACATCAGTACTAAGCTGTGGTTTTGTCACACCTGCAGATGGGATAATAGCTAGTCCTGTGGCTTGCAACCCAGTTTCCATGAATTACATTTCTGAACAGTACAATAGATACCCCCCTTCTTCAATTGCCGTCTGAAACATGATATATTTTCCATGAACTCCCACGTAAATGGTTTTTTTTTTGGTGACAGATTGCATGTTAAAGCACTGGAAGATGAAAGTGCCAAATATTTGCTTTAGAAAAACACAGTGAAAGGTTCTCTCATCCTCCTTACTCAAACTACATCAGCCAGAATTCTATTAACAGAAATGACTCTGCAGTTAAACTTATTGGCACCCCCTGGGCATCATTAAAACTCCTTCTTTCCCCCCGTGTCTTTTCCAGGGGAGGAGGCATGGAGGGAAGCTAATGTAGGACCGTAGTGGCTTGTGCTTGAATCCTACTTAATATCATGGGATGAGCCTCCTCAGCAGAGCACAAGCAAAGCAGACAGGCAGCCCTTTCCTGAACCCCAGCTGCTCAAGTCAGGGGCTTCAGTAAGTCAGAAGTGGCTTCAATAAGTAAAAAATGTCTCAGAATTATGCTGCACCAACTGTCTGCATGACCTTGGACCAGAGCCCATCTCACTCCAGGCCTCAATTGGCCTACCTAGGCAATAGAATTAAATAATGCTTGTGAATATCACACTGTTGCCAAAAATGAAGTATATCATTGGCCACACAGGGTGTGACTAATTTTAAACCTACTATGAATTTGTTCCATGATCTCTGAGGAGAATGGACTGCAAGGCAGTCTGATGTCTCCTGTTAGATGTGCTTTAGGAAACATGAAGTTGGGATGCTCATGACATCCCACATTTGAAAATACCTCTCACTAATAACTGCATATTGACAGCAAATTAAGTTGCTTAAAGGTAGCATGTGTTCCCTTTTGCTTCTGCTTTCTGCAGGGCCTCATCTTCCAAGCCACAAGCCACCCTGCTGGTGATGCGTGATTTAAATTGACAGCCTCCTGATGTACTTACTACACTTTCCTTCTCTCTTTTCCTAATTTTTTTTCTACCTGATTCCATTCAGACCTTGCCTCAAACACAGACACTTAATTCTGGAAAACTGGTGTCTGATTTGGCTCAGCAAAAGGCAGATGCTTTGGCACTGGCATTTTGAGGGTGTGAGTGGGAGTTGTGGAAGGCTTCCTTGTGCAGGGAAGGACCTCCTGCTCATCCCTGCGTGGTCCACCCCTGAGTGCCTGGGCTTCCAGGCCAGTGATGGTGAGTCATTTGCAGATATCCACACCCACATCTGAAACCTTGAAGGAGTCTGGCATGTTTGATAAAATAATATGTGGAAGAATTTAACCAGTATTTTCTGGGTTTTTAAATGCAAAACTTCATATACAACGTGCAGAACAGTACAGAGTGAATGGTGAGTATGAGCGTGTGTTTGTCCTCTAGTACATGTGTATACACAAATGTAAAGCTTGTGCATTGTCAAAAGAAAGGAGGAAAACCCCCAGAATATAGATGGCTTTGCATATACTACATATACATGCTTGCTGATAAAAGTGCTGACTACTACTCTCACAGATAATCACTTCTTCAGCTTGAATAACCAGCATGTTAGTGGCTGTGCAGATGACCACAACATTTACCCAAAAAAAGTATTAATTTGGGTTTGAGGGTTATGTGCTGTTACTATAATAAGGCAGATTTCATTTCTGGAGACAGAAGAATCATTCCTCAAGCCAAAGCACTTGCTCAGAGTGAATTTTAGCTGCTGTCTTAAGGTTATAAATTTGTCTAGATATTTACTTACCACAAATTGAAAAATGTAACTGGAGCACTTATTATTGACTGCTTTTAATAATTAGATATTGTTTGGTTTTACTTGCTGATGGAGAGATGTATCCTGAATGCATTTTCCAGCATGGGGGATCAGTGGTACTGTATCCATGGAGCAGTCCTCTCACAATAATTCCTGTTTCTACCCTGGCACTAGAATAAGTTCTCAGCTTCAATAAAAAAGTTGTGCAGTGTTCTCCATACTCCACAGTGATCTTCTGGCACTAGAAAGTCTTTAAGTACATGTTAGGCTTGGAAACGAAACTTGGATATGAGTGTAGTATTGGGGCAAAGTTTTGTTTGGCAAAAGGTTTTCCTTTCCTTCCACTCATATAACACTTTTGTCATTGAGCATCTTCAGTATGTTTGTAGAAGAAGAGATTTGCAAGTGTTAGAGTAGTTCCATATTGTCAAGCCAGGATACTGGCAGTGTTAGGGCATAGGAACAGTGCTCTTGTAGATCTCAGCTCACTATTCATAGTTTTCTATGCATAATTCTTGTTGTTCATTTGATTTTGAGTTCTTGAGTTGTTCTCTTAGCCATTCATTGATTTATGACTCGTTAAGTTAATTAGGTCTGATAACCGTGTTTGAAAGGTGTTTGTGCATAAATCCTTTCAGGGTGGGAGAAATCATACGTGGGAATAGTCATCTTACTGCTTAATCATAGCTTTTCTCTGAATAGTGGGGCTGTCTGCTGGATTAACCCCCGCTGGGGTATCTAATTGCTGCAGAGGTCACTTGCTCCTCTGCAGATCAGCAGGTGAGTAGAAGGGAGAATTTCCTCATCACTTCTGTCCATAGTTCTGTCACCTGGGGAAAGGGCCTCACTTAATGATCTGATTTTGACTTTGTTGGAATAGTTCATTCAGTTACTGACTCTTTTAAGGCAGGTTTTGGGTTTGGTTCCTGTTTTTTTTAATTGTATTTCCTGATCAACAAGGCTGTGACTGGAGAGGTGCCCCTTTTCTGGAAGTGGCCGGGTTCCTGTGAGACCCCTGTGAGCTAGTCCCAAAACCCTGCATCCCAGCATCACCCTGGTGTCAGCCTTCTTCCCCTGTGCCGGAAACTACGGCCACAAGTGGAAGAGGGGAAGGAGAAACCAGTGAGGGGAAAAGTCAGCCACCCCTGCTGGACCGTGCTGCCACGTCCTGCTGTGTCTGTGCAGAAAAAAGATGTGGTGGCTGTGACGGCAGCATCAGGTATGGCAAAACATCCCACCTGCTGGGATGTCAGCTGCAAGAACTAATCCAGTTCTGCATGTGCTGGGATGGGTAGATGCTAAAATTGGATGAGACCTGGTGAATCCTCATGATTTTCTTACCACCTTCTGGTGAGCATGCTAAGAGTGTGACTCTGTCTCTACCACCATGGTTTTTTATACCAGGATCATCAATGTCGTCTTCATGGCCCTCCTGGCAAATCCAAGGATGCTTTAAACGTGTATTTACACTGTTGAAAGCAAGCTGTGGCAGTCTGGAGTATTTTTAGTCAGCATTCCTATATTTCTGCATCAGCTTTGACTGTCAGTTCTCCTGCACACATCCATCTGGGCTGAGTCAGAGTGTCATCTGTGCAGCTATTCTGGGATGCTAGGGCTGCCATGATGGTGTCTTGGAAGAAAACCCCCCTGCAGGTAGTGCCCAGCCAGCATGGAGCTGCCAAGAGAGCAAAAGTAAAAGGAGCCAAGACCTGACTGTGTCCTGGCTTTGCCTGTGTGGCCATGAGAGAGATGCAAAGCAGGGAGAGAAAACACTGTCAGCAGGGTCTGAGGTGGAGAGAGGCAGTTTTCCACAAGTGCTGCTTCTGGAGAGCTCATTGAGCACAAGGGCTGGCTGTGGCCATCCTCCTCCAGCTCGAGGTGATATATCTGCTTCTGGATTAGCTCCTCCATCCAAACAGAGCTGTGGAAAGGTGGTAAGTGTTCACGTAGCTTATCCTCATTCATAGTGGTGAAAAACAGTGTTGTGTGAGGAAGGAAGTATGGAGGGAAGAAAGAGCTGACTGAGCCCAATTTCATCATTGAAGTGGAGCCTGGTATTGCAGTCCTTGGGACCTACTGTGTTAGTTCTGCATGGAGCAGACACAGTGACACTGGGGGTGGAAACTTCACCTGGCTTGGGTTAGAGCTGCCACAGACTGGGGAAGGCCATGAGAGGGGCACGTGGGGGCAGCTGATGTGGCTGGGGCCCCGAAGCCCATTCTCCTGCTCTGCAGCACTGGGTGGATGTCACCTCAGGTCACACCAGACTAGCTGGGCACCACCCTGTGCCCCCGTTCCAACAAGTGTCCTCGTATCTGAGAGACAGAGGTGGAAAATTAGTCTTGAAAATAACCATTTGGGGTCAGAAGATGTTATTCCAGTATTTTTAAGCCACCATGGTTTATTGTTTGTCTTGGACAAATAACAAGACCCTGAGGATTTGCCAGCTGAAGATACGCGCTGCAGTCTGCTGCCTGTTGACGTAGTTGCTCTTGCTGCAGATTTCTAGGATTGTCTTGTGGGGAGCACTTAAACAGTGTGGTTAAAAAGCTACTGGGCTAATTTACAGAAGGTCCAAAATTGTTGGCAGTTTCCAGCCAGGAAGGATAGATATTCTTATAATTTGCAGACACTGTAGGGAGTACAAGGCATAAGTTTCAGGGCCTTGACCCACAAGTTGGCACTGGAGCTGCCTGCCCTGGCCCACCATCAGAGCCGGAGGAACTGCAGAGCAGGATGGGTGCTAAATCCAGTGTGTGACCTTAGACCACCACCAGTGTGTCAGGGAAGGGGCTGCAGCAGCTGATACCCGGGCAGATGTTGTCTTCTGCCACCTTGGTGGGGGTATCAGCCCCCAGGAGAGGGGTAGAAGTGACAACCTCTTAGATCAACCTAGTGTGAATTGCTGGTGATCATGAGTTAAAACTGATATTCTCTGCTTTACAGGGTGTTTAAATCATTAATATTATTTGAATTGGTTAGTAAAAACACAGATGCTTTTGAGAAACCTAGCAGAATCCTTTTCTCTCTGTTTTTCCCCATGGTGGTAAGTGGAATCTGTGCTTTGTGGAGGTACCCACCAATCTTTGAATTCAGGCTCCTCTCTGGTAGAGAAGTGATTTAGAAAAGGGAAAAAAAAAAAAAAGGGAAAAGAAAAAGCCACACATCAAGCAGTGTTGCCCTTAACTCTGGATTTGCCAGGTGCAGTGTGAGAAGAGACTTCTTCCTGGACATTGCCATTATAAAATGATAGAGGTAATCTTAAACCTGCATTTGTTTTCTATTGCCTGTTTTAGCTCTTATGCAGGTTTTAAAACTTGCACTTCACCTTTAGGAAACAGAGTGTCTCTTTTCATATCAATTCTCCCAGTAACAGGGACACAGAAAGACACAAAAGGTTCAACTGAGCAAGGTACTGCAGATGTGTCTGGATGGAGCGTTTTCCAAAGTTTGCCCTTTGGCTGTCAGCTGGAGTGGCCTGTGGGGCTCGTGACCCTGCTTGGGACTGGGGCAGCCGTGGGGCTCTGTCCTTTGCCACAAGGCAGGAAAGTGCTCACTGAACCTGGAAACCCTCGGTGGTGCCTTCATGTCCCTTGGGCAGGCAGCAAAGGTTGGAGTTGTGTGGATGCTGGCAGGGGAGGGAGGGGGCTGCCCTGGTGCCATGGTGAGCACATTGACACTCTTGTTTTCGAAGTGAAGGATGTGGAGACTCAGCAACCACACTCCATCTCTTTAGTAGTGACTATAAAGTAAAGGAAGGATCTTGCAAGACTGATTAATTTGAATTTTAATGTGAGGGTATGGCACAGTCATGGTCACACACTAAACATGTCCATCCAGGTGACAAAACACACATATCTGCGGTCCAGCTAGCAGCTGTTGCCTCCTCTGCTTGTTGTTGTGATGAGTGTCATTCCCACACAGTTACCTCTGCTCATTCTTCACCTTGCAGCCCACCAGCTGTGACTTGACTCTCCCAAACTGATTTTCACCAAAACATCTGAGGAGACACTTTCTGATTTTGTATCTATTTTTATCATCCTGACAGGGCCTGCCAATCAGCATTGACTGGAAGACAGAGTTCTAATTGTGGGAGCTAAGTTAGGGTGCCTGTGTATGGCTGCAGTTACACCTTTGTTATCCAGCAGCTACCTACCTGTGTAATGGTTATAGAAACTGACTGCATGCTTGGTAAAGGAGTTCCTGTTATTAGCAATAGTGATGAAAAGTTTCTTGCTGCCAGGATTCCCTCTGCTTTATATGAAATATTGTATCTACAAAGGCCATTTAAGGAGCAGGCATTTGGTTTTAAACTCCCCCCTGCAGTATTTGAAATCCATTATGTCTGTAAACCTGAAAATGGGGATTGAGTATAAGCAGAATTGAAAATAACTAGGTTTCTATTGCTGAACTGTTGAGCTTAAACTAATCAGTAGAGGTAGTGGAGAAAAATACTTTTTCTGATACGAGGTATGATAGTAATGCAGAGCAGGTCTGCTCTGAAGAGCTTTGCCAACACACTACATTGGTCAAGGATATGATGAAATGTAGTTTGAGTGTTTGTTTTTGTTTGTTTGGTTTTTAAGGGTTTTGTTTGGTTGGTTGGTTTTTTGTTTGGGGTTTTTGTTAGTTTCTGGGTTTTTTGTTGTTCTTGTTTTCTTGGGGTTTTTTGTTTTGTGGGGGTTTTTTATTTTTCTTTTGTTTTTTTTTACACCACTGTAGCTGTTCAGGCAAAATCCCCTGTGAATCCATAGATGCAATTATGCCAGCAAAACTGTGCTTTTGATGATATGGTTGATTTTGCTCACTGGAGGGCAAAATGTTGTGAAGCCATGCTGGCTAAAGCTTGCTTTCTCCAGTTTAAATTGTGTGTGCTCCAAGGGTATAGCTTGAAAAGCTTTTTTTTCAGTGCCCATGCCAGCTTTAGCAGTCACCCCCCGTGCACACTGTCTTTGGGATAGGTTTTTGCACTCTGTCTGATACAGCATCAGGCTGAAGCAGCTGAAGGGAACGGCCTCACCACAGCTCTGCTGCATTCCTCCTTACTTGAGTGCTGGTGTTTGAGATGCTGTCAGCTAACTCAAAAAGCTGTAATGACAGGTAACTTGGCAGAGAAGGGCTTCTTTTTTCCTTATTTTTATTTTTTTTTAGTGTGTGGATTTAGCTTCCCAAACTGGTTCATTGTGGGTTCAGGTGAGCCATAGTAGAAACTGTAGAGTCCTGCAGACATTGGACCCACTCAAGTGGATGATAAACCATACTCTCATCTGTACTGCCATGATTGGGAGACTAAATCAGAGAAGGGCTCCAGATTAAAAATAACCCACCTTCCAGTCAGTCAGACTGATGGCTCTGGCTGGGGTTGGTCCCACTGTCTGGTCCATTGTGCATCTTGGCCACCAGCTGCACGGTCAAGATGCAGACAAGGGCAAGACATGGGGCTGAGCAGCCGCGATCGGCTGACCTGGTGTGGCTGCCTGAGGAAATACGAGATGGGTTATGGTTTTAGAGTTCTTAATTCACTGGCAGAGTGCTGCTGGAGCAGGTCTATACTGGGAATGTCTCGCACCACAGTCTAGGAATGCTGGATTAGCCTTAATAGTCTTCATAGCACAGATGGAGCTTGTGCTGTTGGAGCTGCATTTTTGTGGTTTCACACAGCCCATCTCAGAGTGAGACAGTGCACAAAAGCGTGTCTTTGCAGGTGGAAAGATTTCTACCAGATCAGCTGTAGGAAAAGTCATTCGTAGGTATTTTCTTTGTGGATATTTGAGCCTTCTGTGGGGCCCCATAGCATAGGAGTCTGTTACTTAAATAGAAAGACAGGACTTTGCATTGAGGACCATATTACAGGTTAAAGGTCTAAGACTGATTGAAATCAACAGCTTCCTCTTAAAACCTGTCTGTTAAAAAAAAATAAAAAATAAAAAATATACTTTTGCTTATACCAAGGAAGCAGAAAGGCCCAAAAGCTAATTAGGCCACTGTCAGGAATTGTTGACATCTATGGGCAGCAAATCTTGGGTTAGGGGCAGCTCTGCTGTGTGTAGTATGAGCTATTCCCTTGAACTGCTATTTTTTTTAATTTCATTGCTTTTCTGGGGGTTCTAATTGTTTTTAAATTCAATCTGTTAGAGAAGGTACAAGAAAATGAAGCTCTTCTTACTTTTGATAGCCTCCAGTATTTGAATACCTGCTTCTGTGAAATGCAAAGAGGAATCCTTCACTTCATGTTCTGCTTGATGTTGTCTAAAAAAAAAGGACAAAATTCTGCCCTCAGGGAAAATGGGTTGCAAAGCATCTCATTCTTTGTTGGGGCCAGGTTTCACCCAAAGTGTTCCCACTTCCCATATTTGCAAACCAAAAAATGTGCTTTAACCAAAAGCTAGAGCTGTCAGGCAAGCGCTGCATTGCATTGTAGATCATCCAGTGCGTCTGACTTGAACTCCTCAGAACATTACTACTGGCTGCCCTCTACCCCACTGATACGCTGGAGGGCTCCCATAGCCCTCCTTGGAGAAGGTGCTGCACCTCTGTTTCTGAGCTGTAAGAGGTAAGAAGGGTGTGGCAGTTCAGCAGGTTAGATGCCAGTAGATTGTGCTCGAGGTTTACTTACATCTGGAGGAGGTGCAAGGGTGGGCAGCAGCGTGGTGTTGTCCTGAGCTGTGGTTGTTTCCTCCTGCAGAGCCCATGGGTTGGGAACATTCTTTGAGCAAGGAGTTTCCACAAGGGTGACTCTCGTTTTGCAACAGTGAGGCCTTAAGTAACTTGCACAGCAAAGGCTGGAAGTTAGAGATACGAGTTCTCCTTGCTCTAAAGGGCATTTGATGATTCAGCACACATATGTAAGCACACCATTCATTTGTGCAGATCTCTGCAGTTGTTGGGCATAATAGAACATGTTGGTATACTCTTTCTTGGTGAATAGAGTTAATCCACCGACACAATAGACTAGAATGTTTCTTGAGCCCTACAGAAGCTATCACGTTAAAACAGGTTTATTCACTTTAAAAAATATATTATGTAAAAACTTACTTAGAGAGTTCATTAAAAACAGGATTTCTTTGTCCCTGTAAGACATTGGGGCTCACTAAGAAAAGCCTATTGAGTTTATTTTTCAAGCGTGCGATGTGTGTCTGATTCTAAAATCTTTCTGAAAAATAGCTCTTTTGTTTATACAGGAACTACATTTCTTTCCATGCTAATGTATTTTCTTTAAAAATATTAGTGAAATGCTACAGAGGTACAAAGTTCCTCAATACATATATTAATCTTAGCATGCAATCAGCAGTTGTACCTTACTGACAACTAGTTCACATCTTGCAGAAATGTGAGCCTGAAGGGAAGCATATGTCAAGAGCATTGTAACCTGCTAGGATCACTGCCTTTGTTAGCCTTTCAACTATTGGTCCAAACTTATGCATGAAGATTTGGTTTTAAAGTCTGGAGATACGCCACGAAGATCCTTTGACAAATGTCTTAATGCCAGGAAGCACCATGATGAGTTGTGAAAAAAAGCCACCTGACCAAATGAAAATGGCTTTTGTGATGGTAATCTCCTGCTCATTGTTGCAGTTGAAGATAAAACATTCTTATAAGCTCAGAAAACCCCCAAAATCTAGAGAAAAACTGACCATGTGACAATCTCCTGGGCTGCTGCTACAGGCTGTAGCTGAGCTGGGTCTCAAGGTATCTGCCTGATGTTAGGATTTTCTATGCTGCTCCAAATGCACAGACTTCCCAGTAGCTCTCAGTGTGATTCCCCGCTGTTTCAGTGTGCGAAGTGGGGTGACCTTTGGTGTACACACTGTGCAAGGCTGTAGTGTGTGATTTAGGAGGTTGAAGAGCACTATGTCCATGATGTAGGAGAGCAGTGGGCATTGCTTACATGGTCTTGGTTTGTCACCTTGCATGCTTCTTGCAAGGTCAGCTTCAACCTATGACTAATTCCTCTGCAAAAGAACCAGATGTCAGGATTAATTCATTTATATTTCTATATCACAGCACAGTGTATTTTCCTGCTACTGTAACTTGGGTCCTGTAATATGTTTACTTGCTTTTTCCCTGTATCTGTTATTGAAGTATGAATATCATTAATCTCCATCCCCTGAGAACAATTGGACTTTCGGGGGAGGGAGAAAATGAGAAGAAAGAGACAATATCAGGTTGTTCTGGGATAGCAGCTGGGGTTTTGACCATATTTAAGTATTAGACATCAGTTAAACCTCAAAGCTTTATCTTGTCTATAGAAATAACTGCAGATTATTCAGCCTGCCCATGGCTGAGTCTCATTATATTTTGTTATTTTCATGATAAGAGAAAGAACTAATTTTTAAACAGTGAGTTCCTACTATTTGTTAGAGGTCAGATGCATAATTTCTTTAATTGACTGGCTCCTGGGGTATTAGTTCCAGATATGGGTTCAGGATCATGCGCCATTGGTGGCCAAATGAGGTAAATTACATGGTCTTCCTCATGTCTTATGTCCTTTCTGTAAATTGGGGATAGTGGCCTTCCCTGCCTGGCAGAAGTGTTGTGAAGATGAGAAGATTCTCATATATTAAGAAGGTGACTTAAGGAGGAAGGACCAACCTTTGGTAATGCCATCCCCTTAAGGAGAATTGCCACTTGGATGCTTTGCTGTTGGACAACTTCTAGCTCTAGACTGCCTCCACTCTTCCTGTGTGTAGATACGACGTAAGCAGAAATGTCAGGGACTGTGTCTTTATTGGCACGGAGTCCATCCAGCTCAGCACAGAGGGGTGATGCAAGAGACAGTGGTGCTGCCTCTGTTTTCCATAGAAGAAGGGTTGTAATCTAGGCTATGCCAGTTCTCCTAATACTTGAGAGTCCCATCTCGCCACAGAGAGTGCTGGTTTCTCTGAAAAGCCCCAAGCACATTAATTTTAATTTATTTAAAATGTTTTAAATAATAATTTAATATTTATGGAAACAGATGTTGCACAGCTATATTTCACCCCAGAGCAAAAGTTAGAGGCCAAGTTGTAAACACGTGAAAACCAAAGCTTAAATAAGTTTAAGCTATGTAACAAGAGCCACTGAAATGTGCTGTTGTGTGTGCAGGTATGTAATAGCAATTGACTGCACATGCAGTCTGTAGACAGGCAATACAGTGCATGTGTACGTGTAGTCCTCCTGGAAAACTGCTTTAAAAAAGATCCATTCCAATCATTATTTTACTTTCAGGTAACTTTTCAAGATCCTGGCTCACTGGTTTATTTTGGCTTGTGTATATTTATGCTTACTGTATTCAGAATAAAAAATTTGAAAGTGTGTGTTAAAGCATCCAGGATTTGCTGGTTTTGAGTTGAATTTGAGATGAGAACAAGTGGTAGAATTTGGATCAGGTTCACATTCAGAGCATTGTCTGGAGATGTTCAAAGCCTTGTTTGGTTTGGCCCATGTCTAGATAGTAGTCTGTAATAGCACTTGTTTTCAGCTTGTAACCGTCATTTGGCTTGGACTCGCTAAACTGCGAAGCAGCTCATTCAGAATTTGAGTCAGGTTTTCTGAAAAGCTTTTACTTAATTATTTTTTTAATTAACAAGACACTTTCTAATTTCCTCCTTCTGCTGTTCTGTGTTTTACTTGGAGTTGTGGTTGTTCCATTTTTTAAACTCACAGTGAGTGTGCTCATACAAACAGAGTGCTGCAGATGGAAAAATTGGCATTACCAGTAATCAGAAAATGGGGATGGTTTTGGGGTGTGAGGTGAATACTGGAAACCTTTTTTGATGTCTCCTAATCTAATCTGCTCCAGCACGGTCGAAACTCATCAGCTTGAGGGTTTGGATTCTCCTGTGAGTTTTGCTGGGCTGTGTAGTGTAGCCCTTGTCTACCTGATAGAGACCAACACAGGGTGTTACGGTAACCCCAGGACAGCTTTGAGTGCATGTACAAGGTTATTATTATTTCCTTGCATTTATCAGTTGTAATGACCCAGGTCAGATGTTTTATACTATTTGCTTATCAGCTGACCCGAAATGCTCCAGCTAGTCACTGCTTGTCATGCAGTGTCCCATGTCCTCTGCACCTTGTCACTCATTGCAGCTTAATTCTACTTGAATTCCTAAAGTAGCCTTTAAGGATATAACTGCATATAGCTCTAAATTGATATTTGCTTCCTGTTTGTTAACTGATAAAGAGTTTTGCAGCTCAGAAATTCATGCTGCATAATCATCTTAACTTATAACCATAAATACGTACTCTTGAGACAATGTATTCTTTGCATATTGATTAATGGACATGCTCTCTCTACATAGTCCCCACATCTGTGCAGAGATTAGAAAATATATGATTGACATTGGCATGGAGTTCTCTATTGTTTGCTGATGGGGNCAGCACCAAATCCATGAATTCATATACCAAACTTCTTTAGGGAATATTGCAGTCTTTTGCATCCTGCATGATTTTTTGTGTGTGTGTTTTTAATTATTTTGGCTGTATCCATTCAACTTTCAACCCTGCACCTATTAACTGTTATATCTGTTTAAAGCCGACTCAGGAGGAAGTTCTGCAAATAAAAGTCCTTTAATTAGCCCATCAACAGCAATGCCCTTTTTATCCAACATGTAGCAGTCAAGCAGGGAAGCACCGATTGCTCACATGCTTTGAATGAATGCCTTGCATGCTGGTTTATTACATGAAAAACAAAAGCCTAACTTTGTGCAGGTATTTTCTGTATGTTGGTGCTCTGTGTGGTTGGTTTGATTAGCATGCCATGCCCCATGACAAGAGCAGGCAGGATGTCGTGCTTGCCTCTAGAATTGATGCAGGAAAGTAGAATGGAGGAAAAAATAATAAGTGTGAAAAGTGAAACCATTTTGCTCTTCCCCCCCTCTTTCCCAACATCATCTTTTTCAGCTAAGTATAATTCTCGTGCTAGATCAGACTTTAAACCCCTCATTTAGTCATCATTTGAATTTCTGAAAATGATTATTTAACTATTATATGGAAAGCCAGCAGGATTATAATTAGAAATAGAAATGCATGTTGGTTCCTTGGCTTTATAATGACATGTTTATCTGCACCTCTAATGCTCTCATTGCCCAAGTCTGCGCTTTTGGTTAATATGTTTGCATTGAACAATTGTTTTGCATCAAAATTGCACTAAAACAAATGCATTGTGTCCCCTGTGTAATTTGTATTCTCTATACACACCCCTCCCCAAACGTTTTCCTTAAATCTGTTTGTGTTCGGCATGAAATGTGCAGTAATGGTGGTGTTCTCGGCACACATTACTGTGTAGCTTCAGGACCGTTAGGTCCTTACTGACACCAGTCTGTAGGTTAAGAACACTTCAATTGGTCTAATTTGCAACCTGATCAGAAACACTGACCTGGTTAGTCTTTAACAATGAATGTGCCTAATGATAACTTGTAGACACCCTTAGTGAAGGCAATGATGTGTATACAAGGAGTCATTTCCAGCTACACAGCATTAGAAGGTCTCAGGCTGCCTTATCTGAGATATTGCCTTGTCCTGCATTTTTTCTACAGTGTGATGCTTTGTCACTTCTAATGATACCTATCCATCAGGCTGCATTGATTGAAATGAAGATAAATTGAATTATTACAAACAGGAGTTAGATGACTCATTGATATAATTAGGCTGTCAGAATATCTTACCACATTTTACTAATGCTAATTATATGGTCTTTTATATGGGAAACTTCAGTTAATTTTGTTCTCCACAGAAGGAGAATACAGCCATTTATTAATTGTGAGGTGGCTGTTGGCTTTATGGAAGCTGTTTTCTAGAGGAGGAGAGGTATGCTTAGAGGCTTTCCTTTAAGCTGTCAAAAGCCTGAAATTGATAACAACTTAAAAGAATCTAAACTGTTAATAGTTTACACTTATAATTCATCTAATGCGATAGTTTATAACATGAGACTCAAATATAGAGTGTAATAAAACAAGTTATTTATTGCAAATGGAAACGTGCTGAATAATGGAACAATACTAATTGCAGTTTAATCACTTTTGATATAAGCTATTTCTGAGAGGATGTTCCAAGCATAGGAGATGAGATATTCATCATAATAAACATACAAAAACCATTCAAAATATTTTCAGAAATACAGATAGGCTGTACATCTTTATGCCTCTCTCTTTTTTTTTTTTTTTTTTTTTCTTTCCCCCTCCCTGAAAATTCTGGGTTTTATCTTCTGTCAGAATTGATCACAGGAGTCAGTTTAATTGGGAAATTCATTTAAAATAGTTTCTAATTGGCATCAGAGAGTTGAAAGTTCAGTACAAAGGTGAGATCTAAGCTTTCTAATTAGATTGAATGCAGTATGACTTAAAGAATAGTCTTGATAATTACAGAATTTAATGCAAAATTATATTTTAATGAAATATGGTGATTTTTACAATGAGGAGTCCTGCAAATCTTATTCAGTCTTTTATCTTTTTAAAGAGGAGATAAATTTTGTGCATCCGTGTATAAATTCTATCTTAAAACCTCACATAGTTTTATTAAAAACTAAGATTATTTTAATTTTAGTTTTTCTGGATGAAGCTGATAGGTCTGCAGTTTGGATGCAAAACCTTATTCCAGGAATCCTGAATTTTCTTACTCAAGTGTAATTTTCTCTTGCATAGAAATTATATTATAAACTCAAGTTTTCCCCCCTCCCTTCTCATTTGGCCCCCCTTTCCAAGTTGTTTGATGCAGCTGAAATTGAAGGATGAAGTAGAAGGGGCCACTTAAGTAGTGAAGGGTTTTTCTTTGTAAATAATAGATCAAGAGCACCGTAGCTGTATCTAATGGAGCCGAATGCAGCCTCCGTTCCAAGGACAGCGTGGGGTTTAAAAAAACATAACCATAGTTCATCCCCCTCGCTAACCTGTGGTCAGTTGGGCTGCTGCTGCTGGCCAGTCACATGTTTTAATTCAGCAGACATGTTTTTTTAATAAACCTGTGAGAATATCAACACACAAATAGCAAGGATGATCACTGAGATTTCCGGACTGAAATGATAAGACAAAGTAAAATGGAAGGGGTATTCTATAAAATCTGTTTCTTCTTTTCAAGCCCAGAGGTTTACCTGGACCCTGATAAACTTTTCTTATAAACAGAAGAGTTAAGGTATGCTTTCACGGAAGCTGAACTACCTATTCTCCAGATTTCTTCTCCTTCATATATTTTAAACTGAAAAAAATATTTCAAAGTCTGCACCTGCTTATTGGAGTTAAACTTGAACTTATTTAAAGGGAAGAAAAGAACCTTATTCCTGGTATACAGTACAGTATTTCAGGTTTTAGGAGAAATAATTTAGTGCTCAGTGATATTTTGGAGAAAACATGTTACACATAACACATATTACACTTTTCTTTCTTTTCAGTCAAATTTCCTTATCTCTATTCTACCAAGTGGATGCAATTTCAATGTGAAGATAAACAGCAATATCGCTGGCGAAAATGAGTTGATTCTTGTCAGAAATACAAATTTGATAAAAAGACAAAACCGTGTTCCCTGCCTGCAGTCCAGCAGACTTGTTTGAATGCAGTCAGAGACTCTGAAGCCCTTTCTCAGGCAAAACTCAAAACTACCATTTGTAATTGATTACCAGGATCAGGCCCTAACTTGAAAAGGCTTATTCCTAGAAATTTCAAATGCAAAACAACATAAAAAAAAAGCTGTCGCAGGACAAATTCATTCTGTATTACACTCCCTTCTGTGCTTAAAGTGTCTGTTCCTTGAATGACACTGGTAGATTTGCTTGTAAAATAATTCATCTTTCTTGTGCCACTCACTTCTTTGCTTTATGAAATCTTGTAAAATCAAAAGAAGCAGTTTCTCTGGTGGTTTTATCAGGTTTTGCATTCAAAACCAAGCACAAATATTCACTGAGAATTTTTGCGTAATTATCTTCAGAAGATGTATAGTTTGCCTAGAATATTTTTATATTTTACTTCTTATTATTGTTAAATACAATCTGTTTCATTTTGTGCTTCAATCGGATTCACTTGCATTTTAAAACAATTGTATTTTCTAACTAATAATTCAATCATTAAAATAAAAAATCTTCTAAGCGCAGGTTGCAATCATCTACCGTAAATTATAGGAGATAAAACATAAGCTGTGCTTCGCCTTCATTCTGATCGGAGTTGGCAGGGGTTGTGGCAAACAGTAAAATGTCCAAAATGAAATTTTGGAAAGAAAAACAAAAACCAAGGCAGATTCACCATCAGACTTTTTCTTTTGTCCTCTGCTGTGAAATAATGGTACAAGTTTTTCAAGCGCCAGCTGCCTTCGTTTCATGTCCAGTGTCCCCCCAAGTGCAGCCGAGCTGAGACGCTCGTTCTGCGCCGGGTTTGCTTCTCTGCACAGGCAGGAAAACACTGCGAGAGAGACGGAGGCACCTCACCAAACCTCCCAGGAGTTCTCCTGCTTTTCCTCCCCTCTGTCTTCTCTAGTTTGTTTCCATGTAGTAACAAAAATGACAGAAACCCATTCAACACAATGTTTTTTATTCTTCTCCCTTTCACCTTCCAGCTGCTTACCAGAGAGATCAGTTGTGGAAAAGCCAAAATCCCAGAATATGATGAGCCCATTGAATTAGAGGATTCCTACAATTTGTTTCCTTGCCAGTTCTCAGCTTTCTGTTTTGTGCTTTCTTAGCCAGTGCCGAGGAAAAAAAAAAAAAAAAAGGCGTCTTGACAGCTAATAGATACCCCAGCCATCAATTGCCGAGACATTTTGTCTTTTGTGACATTGAGGAAAAGACAAGGAAAGGAATGGAAGCTACTAAAAAAATGTCAAAAGATCAAAAAATCAATGGGCTGAAGGAATGTGATCTGTTTATCGGGGTGTAGCTGCTCTTTCTGTTTGCGTTAAGTCCAAGTGAGTGTCTTTGGTCACCACTAAACTTGCTTTTATTCACTCCCTAGGAGATGTAATACAAGCATGAAACGGTGGCTTACAAAGCAGGCGCAGCGGCGAAGCAAATAAATAAATAAATAAGTAAAGCAAGCCGGGGCTTCTTTAAAGACCACAAAACCAGGTTTATTGCCTTACAATTTTTTTTGCCTCGTATTAAACACACTTACCTTTCTCTTGAAACTTGTTGCTGAGCACAGCAAATGGACCATGTTGTGTTGACATCGGTGTCTTGTTTCTGTGTTACTGGGAGGTTACTTTTATGTATTTATTTTTGAAAATGTCAATAAATGAAAAGAGGGTGAGAGTTCAGTGAGTGGAAGTTCTGGCAGCTGATTGAATGCATGTGCTTGGTGCTTGACAGTTCATGTCAAGTCTTTGGTTGGACTTTCCCTTTGCTTTCCTGGGCAGGGAGTTGGGTTTGTTTTCTCTGAGACATGAAAAGAGTTGGGTGAATGCAAATGCAAGGCAGCTCTGGCGCACGCCTTTCCCCCGCACGCCGGTAATGTAGTGCTTGCTGGGGTTTTAAAGTCACTGGATATTGCATAGCTCATAAATTCTTCACAAGCATGGATGGAAGGGGGGGGGAGATGTGTGTGCATGTATCGGGAGAGCGCGCGCATGTGTGTGTGTAAGTGCTATCCCAGCCTATGAGAACTGATGGAGCAGACAAGGCAATGCTACAATCTGTTGGACAAATTTTTTCTCACCCCTTGTAGTTGTTATGTGATAGGAAGTATGGCAAGGGCTGCATATTTTATAAACTTTCTATTAAAGTTGTGGCATGTTATCATAAAACTGAATTGCGATACTTTGTATTACACTCTGGGATTGAGAGATAGACATAGGATTAAAAAAACAATTTCTAGGCATTTCTAGATGATAAATTTAATTTTCTTTGCTATTTGGAGGTCTTCTTTGAAAATGCAATTGTAATGAACGCATTCAGAACTGGAGAATAGATTTACCCTTGGCTTCAAATAGTTGACGTTATCAGGCTCTGTCATTCGTTCCTTCCTATTTTCGGGCTGCTAATTGATGTTTTTGATGTCAGCAAGAAAATTGAAGAAAATGTCATGTGTGAACCAGTGCGGAAGTTAATAAGATTGACTTCGTTGACAGAATTTACAATGAGCACAGAGACCGCATAATGGGACCGCTGCGAATTCGTGTGCTCTCTTTGGAGTCAAAATTGACACCTCACGCTAGGCCAGCGGTCGATAGGAAAGATGCAACATTTGGGAAGGTTCCTAATCTCAGTTTTTTATTTCTTCCTTTTTTTTTTTCTCTCTCTCTCCTTCTTGCTTTCTTTCCTCCCCCCCGTTCATTACCTTTTGGTCTATGGAGCTTATCTAGTTGCAGAAGCAGCTGTTTATCCAGAGGGCTACTGCTTTGGACCAAGCCAGAGCCTTGGTTCAATCTCTCAGCGCTCTACAACAATGCTCATTTTTTATGCTGTTTTGAGTCTGAAAGCCAAAGAGTCTTGAAAAGGTTAGATTAAGATGTGTCTTAAGGAAAGCTATACTAATATTGGACAGGGTCATTGCATATGCTTGGGCTATGTGCAATAAAGCTGAAACATAAATCCCCTCTGTATAAAGGAAGGAAGCTGTGGGACACCTACCTGGGCGTTAAACATAAGAGAAGACTACAGCTAAGCCTTACTCTTCCTCTGGGCTCCAGTGTGTGTGCGTCTGCATGAGTGTGTACGCCTGCATGTGCAACCTCCAAAACTTCTGACTTTCAACGAGGTGGTTTTCCCCCCTTTTTTTTTTCACTTGGATAAAAAAGGAATTCAAACTTTTTCAAAGTAGCAAAAGGCCTTACTGTAATAGTTTAATTTTCCAGTAATGTGACAAAGTTTATTGGATTTGTGTGTATAATTATGGAATGGATTAGCCGAGTTTGGTTCAGTGAATCTGATTATTTTCTGGCCTTTAGGGAAATGCGCTAAAACCCTAATATGTCCACTACCCCCAAGCGGTCTCTTTTTGAAGGCGCCGCACAAAATGTGGTCTCTACTAGCGTTCAGCCTCCAAGGATCTTCAGTGAGAGACATTATTCTTGGAATATCCAATTAATTCCACGGGCAGTGATCAGTTAGCGCTTCTTCTTCCTTTCTCGCCATTTGAAATGCTAACACAATGAATATTTTCTCATTGGTCTGCGTCCCTCGGCTAAGCTGTTGCCGCGGGCTGAGAATTTCATCGACTGATGAGACCAGAGGCTGCGCCGATAAAAGGTTACAGTACGTGATTTGCATGCCAAGTGGGGTTTGGTTTCATGAACTTAAAAGTTCTTTAACTTTTATTTGACTTTTTTTCCTTTGTACATAGATGAGGGTTATTGGAAAAAAAAATTTCCCAAATTTTGTTTTGCTTCCTAAAAAATCAGTGAAATTAGCAATTAGTGCACATTGCAGTTTTGGTTTGGACCCTCTTAAGCAAACAGGTATGAAACATGAAGTCTTTGGTACAAATGAAACAAAACTAAACGTGTGTTCCAACAGTCAGTGAAAACTTAGATTTAAAAAAAGGCGTAAAAATTGTAAGAGGTTCCCAAACAGATCTGGCCAAGTCCAGTGTTTCCATTTTCTATTATAGGGCAGTGTCAGAGTATATTTTTAAGTAGGCTTTAATTCCTTCAGCAATTGCAGTACATTCTGTGAGGCATAACAGGATGAAAGTAATATATTTAGCCTTCATATGTATTAAAAGAGGGAAATCTCTGTATTTTTTGAGTGATGGGAATGGGAGCCATGGGTTAAAATGACACTAGCACATTCCTGGAGAGTGATTAAGACAGACTGCTTGGCACTGTTATTCAATGGTAAGTTGGTGGAAGTTCTTGAAGTATTAATTATGTTCCATCAAGCACGAGCAAATATTCCAACAGCAAAACAAGGAAGCGATTATCTATGTCTTCAACACAGTATTTTCCACAATTGCCTGTGCAATTCATTTGTAAATGTTGGCCATGCCAGCTGAGACAGGGTTCCAGGACTGAACGATGCTGTGATCCTAGGATAAACGAGCTGATCCGAAAAGTTTTAGAGGTAAACTAAATTGAAACAAAGCAAGTACTGCACGTCAAATGCAGGCTTTCATGATTCGGTGAGGGTGAAGGAGGGTGGTGCTGAAATAAAACCACGCACAGAAGGTCTACGCTCTGTGTTGTTCTTGACTTGCAGAATGTCTTAGATGTACGTTGTAAGCCGTTGACAAACTTTGTTGGTTTAGAGATGTGACGGATGTATTTTCTGATCTGAGAAGTATTTGGGGGATAGAGAGAAATTTTTTTTTCATCCTCTTTTCCCTCTCCCTCCTCCCCCCCCCAAAAGAAAGAGCATCAGCCTTCTGTGCTACTCTAATCTTAGAGGTTGGATAATACAGTTGGAGATTTGACATATTCCTACTGAATAAAAATCAGGAGACCCTTACCAAAATTGTTAGCAAAAGGGACTGGCAGAACTAGGTACAGAGCGGGGTGGGTGTTTTGGTTTGTTTTTTTTTTTTTTTTTCCCCTTCCTTTCACTAGCTGTCTAGGAGGAGTAAAGCAGGTGGCTCCCCGTGGCTGACTTTTCATGACAACATGCCATTAGAAATTGCGGTCCTGTTGATCAATCCACTCGACATGACAGCTTTGCCGCAAGGCCTGGCTCTTTGAGCACCAGCGCTCTGGCTTTTCCCTCCTTTTTTCCTGCACTAATTGGTGAAAGTTTTTACTGTGCTTGTGGCATAGGAAATTCTTTTGAACATTGTCACAATCAAGTGTTGACTTCTTTAGAATTGCAAGTAGGTTAAGTGAGTATCAACATTAAAAAAAAAATCCACAAAAAGTATTACTATTGAAAATTATTAAAGTGAAATTGGAAAAACACACTGATTAAGTTATTAAAAAATATATTGATGCAGAGGAATCAATTAAAATAACATACTTTTTCAACTTTGTATAGCCAAAGATGCTACCATATTTGCATCTCAAAAAATAGAAAGGAAAAGACAAATTTAGAATTCTTTTTCGTGCTTAGTCGCAAGCACAGAACTGAGCCATATCTCTCACCTTAAATATATGCACAAATGACCGCATCTTAGTCCTTCAAAATGTAATAGATAGTGGATTTTTCAGGTGGTTTAAGATACTGTAAATCATTATGCACTAAATAAGATATATTAGCAAATATTGTTTCTTAAAAAACAGAAAAGAAAAAACTGTAAGTGGCGTATTCAGGAGGAGGAGGAGGGTAGCTGTGAGTTCACACATAGCCTGGGTAAGCTAGTGAAGCATTTATGTGATTCTTCCGTCGGAAGGAAAGTTCTGTAATGGATTTTATGAGAAACTCCCTCAGCTGAAAAATAGGATTATGGATGTTTTCAGATAAAAGTTTATTAAAACATTGAATGCGTGTTGAAAAATCCACATGAAAATTTAAAAAAACTTATGAAATATTATTATTAATGAGGAAAATAATCAATTTCTATTACAGGAAAATATGGTGCATTTGTTTAAAATGTACATTTTAATTATCACAGACGGAATTTTTTTTCTTAGTTTTGCAGGTTGCTATGCATTCATCCCTAAACATGAAATCTCTTTCTTTTTACCATTTGTAAATGTAGAAAAATCTTACTGTTAGTTGATGCAATTTCAGAAATGCAGGTGTTTTTAAAATAATCTGTGCAACTGCACTGTAAGGATTTGTAGAATTAACACGGGAAAGCGAGTGAAAAAGAACGAGAAAAAGAGATACCTAAAACGTGGAGGTGGCTTTTCTTTAATAATGCATACCTAGCAATGGGGGACTTCTTTCAGCTCTCTTAAACCCAATCTAAGGTTAATTTATAATAAATAATTATAGTTTTAACAGCAAAATGAGACCACGTGAAGCTGAGAGGAGAAAGGCAGCAATACAGTTTTAAAAGCTGAACGTGCTCACAGTATCCATTGCGAGTGTAAGAGCCACGACTTTTTTTTTTTTTTTTTGGTAGATCAGACATCGACACCGAAAGAAGCATAAATTCATATAATTAATTTTGCCATTGTAAAAATCATTTGCTAAAATTTGCATTATTAACATTATCAAGTCGCTGGTTGGTGAGACATCAGACATGACGAGTGAGAAGGGCAGCTTAGGGAGAATTGGGCTTTAAACCCTCAGCAGATCGGAGTTA
>VXAU01002772.1:137461-167398 GCA_013399695.1 Formicarius rufipectus
GCGAGCCGTTCTGTCGCGACACGGTGGTGCGGCGGGACAGAGTTGTTGCCCCCCTCTTCTGTGCCCTTCCCTCCGCCCGGGTTTGGGGTTTGGTTGGCGGGAGCCGGGGAGGGGAGAAAGAATTTTGTTGTTTTTTTTTATTTTTTTTATCCCGTGCATCCAGGGTGGGATCGGGGTGTGTTTGGGGGGGCGGTGTTTCAGAGCCCCGCGTGCAGCAGGTTTGGGGCGCTGAGTTCTGGATGCTGAACAATGGTTACCAGCGAGGGAGAAGTGTGCGCGCGTGTAGAGCCGCGTTACATCCGCAGTTAGGCAGTCAGACAGCAACCATGACATCACTAGCTTTCTTTTTCTTTTTTTCCTTTGGGGCGGAGGGGGCCACTTCAAAGATTTCTTCAGTTCAGTACGATATTTCCTTAACTCTGAAACCATGAAGGTAAAAAATGTTTGGGGTTTTGTTTTTGGTGTTTTTTTCCTTAAAGGAAAAAAAATAGTTGTTTTGTAGCAGGGCACGTATGTTAGAGTTAAGGGGGTTTGGAAATGGAATGGTTTAACTCTTATCATTCCCAAAATTTTATTTTTTTTTAATTGTTACAAATACTATGTAGTGANGCGACACGGTGGTGCGGCGGGACAGAGTTGTTGCACTCCTCTTCTGTGCCCTTCCCTCCGCCCGGGTTTGGGGTTTGGTTGGCGGGAGCCGGGGAGGGGAGAAAGAATTTTGTTGTTTTTTTTTATTTTTTTTATCCCGTGCATCCAGGGTGGGATCGGGGTGTGTTTGGGGGGGCGGTGTTTCAGAGCCCCGCGTGCAGCAGGTTTGGGGCGCGGAGTTCTGGATGCTGAACAATGGTTACCAGCGAGGGAGAAGTGTGCGCGCGTGTAGAGCCGCGTTACATCCGCAGTTAGGCAGTCAGACAGCAACCATGACATCACTAGCTTTCTTTTTCTTTTTTTCCTTTGGGGCGGAGGGGGCCACTTCAAAGATTTCTTCAGTTCAGTACGATATTTCCTTAACTCTGAAACCATGAAGGTAAAAAATGTTTGGGGTTTTGTTTTTGGTGTTTTTTTCCTTAAAGGAAAAAAAATAGTTGTTTTGTAGCAGGGCACGTATGTTAGAGTTAAGGGGGTTTGGAAATGGAATGGTTTAACTCTTATCATTCCCAAAATTTTATTTTTTTTTAATTGTTACAAATACTATGTAGTGAATTTTTTTGAGTCCTTTTGATCCACTGTTTGATGCTCAGTTAAATTTTCTGAATTCTTCAGAAAACTCACCTCTAATGTGAAAGATGAAAATTTTAGGGACACTGCATACACTGCATAAAAATGATTTCACCCAGTGATAAAAGAATATGAAAACTAAGACTGAGTGTTTATAAATATGAGATAACACGTGTTTTAATACAGTGGTTCTGTGCTCGATATCAGAAATCCATAGGACTTTCTTACTCTTACTGTATATTACAGAAAGTAATGCTACCTTCAGCCAGTTTTGTATATTTCCCATAATTATACACAGAAAATAGAAATATTCTGAAGAGTGATACAAAGGATCACATTTTCACGGGTGGTTTTGTGGGAGTCTTGAGTTTTCTGTTGTTCTCTTTTCTAACTCTGCCAGGCTTGTTGACAGAGGTACTCGATCGGGAGGAGGATTTCTGTCACTTCAGTGCTCTGTTGTACCTTTGCCTGAGTAGCTTAATTTATTTCCCTTTTCTTGTATAAAACAAGGGATAAAATTCTGTAGAATTCACCTAAAATGAATTAATCTAAAAGGACAGTTATTTAGATGTTTCTTCTTTCACTGCATGTTGTTGTATATGCAGCATTTACATGGCTGGTGATGAGATCTCACAAGAGTTTTACCTTTAGAGAAATTTTTTTTTATTGGGACTTGGGACAAAAGGCCTGACAGCACTGTGTAAATGTACCTGTTACTTTTATTCTGAAGTACTTGCAAGGTGTTTTGATTCTGATGTGCATTTAATGTGACTTTTTGTGATGAAACTTTGTTGAATTTATTCAAGAAATAATTGGTCCGGAGTTACTTAATTCCATTGATCAGCTGTTTTGTGCAGCATGTAATGTTTTTAGCACATTAAAAAATAAAAAAAAAATTTAGAGCTGTGTTATTTTTTAAGTGATTTAATATACATTTTCTACATATATTGCATATTGGTATTGAGCACAGTCTGCTGTAATTTGTGAATACTGCGTTTTAAAAAGCTGTACTAAAAACTTGGCATCATATCTTAAGGCATGTATATGCATGTTAGTTTTTAATAATGCTGTAATTACTGAAACTGCCAAATACAAGAGGCTATAGGCGTATGTGCTAATTTTCTTTCATTTTCTTGCAGTTTTTTAACATTCAAGTTCTTGCTGTAGACAGAAATCAGAGATACCTTCATAAAAATCTGGAGCTATTTCTCCTTCAGTATATATCTGTCTAGTGCTGAAATAAGTGATTTATAAGCAAGAATTAACACTGTTTATAATGTGGCATTTCAGAGAATGCTAGGCAGTAAGTAAAATTGCATGACTGAGTATTCACACAAAGCATGTAACAAACAAGGTCTGTTGGGACAATTACAATCACCCTTTTGCTTATATTCACTTCTTCATGCTTCTCATCTTCTCGTAATTTTTGTGCTTGCCTTATTGCTCTGTGTCTCTCCCCTTTCTACCCCCTTTGTGTTCAGGACCATTTCCCAAAGACCTGCTTAGGTTTCACCAGTCTCTATTCAGTGGTTGTGTATCCAGCACACCTTGTACTGGTATTGCTTAACAAAAAAGTGTTTTTCAGTTTTAATCTAATATATGCCAAGTCTCTCTGCTTTTTTGCCTTGTTAGACATGAACGAAGGCTTGGCTGCTCTGCAGAGATAGTATCTGTCTAGTAATTAAAATTAACTAAAGCATGCAAAGAAAGCACTGAGTATTTGTCATGTTAGGAAAGAAACTGTGCCTCTCCTTTTATAGTGGAATAAATCTGGGCACCTTGGTGCCTGAAACTTGAAGGATCTGACCACTGTCCTGTCCTCCTGATACGGAAAAATCCACCTGTTGATCAGATCATCTCTCATTTTAAGGCTCAGTGTAAGGCTTTGCTGGATGCATGCAGGCCACGGTTCTGGGCTATAGATGAGGTGACTGGTGTCCAGATTCATATGCCAAGGTCAGACAGAGCAGATGAGCACAGTGCTTTCTCTTTATTAATAAATTTTTAAGACAATAAGTGAGGTAAAATGTAACTGTCATAAATTAATTCCAGATGTTGCTGAAGGATCTCAGAATACACAGTTGTGTAGCAGGTGCTTGTCTGTGTCTGACCTGATGCTGGAATAACACTGCCTTGTGCAAGAGTGCAGAACTTAACTTGTATTTAAAACTCCCAAGTTTCTTTCTTGTTTTTTACTTAAAACAAACAAACAAAGAAACAAAAAAAAAACAACCAAACAAACAGAAAACCCACTCCACATACCATAGCAGTAAAATTACAGTCCACAGCAGCTTTGAAAGCAAAGTGTGAGCACACTTAATAGTAATAATGTTTTACTGCTAGCGTGTTTTATCCTCCTGCATCGGAACTAAGAGGCAGTAATTAGATAGCTAAACCCCAGTCCTTTGCCTTGTACACTAGAGGATTTGGCGTATGCTAATTGTCACCAGATCATTTCACATAATTGCCTTTTGGCAAAATTAAGTGGAAATTTCCTGAACATCTTAAATCCTCACTTCCCCACCCCCTCCCTCAGTACCTTTGCTCCCTGACAAGAAGGATGCTGAAAATGTCAAGCACGGTGGCTTAGTTCTCCTGTGTGCAGGGGACACTTCATCAGAATTAAAGGGCCGGGGGGGAAGAGAAAACTGTTCTTTCCTTGAATGAATTGCTGGACACTTAAAGCCAGGAAACTGATTTTGTTGTTTTGTCTGAGAGATTGCTAATAAACCACAGGGTTTTATTGGCAAGCCTGCAGTTCTTGCAGGAGCAGGTAGGCACTCGCTGGGTTCAGAAGTGGTCAAGGAGGGAGGGGGAAGAAACAGAAGGTTGCAAAAGCCTGGGTGTCCCACCCCACCTCCTCTCCCGTTTTTTGTTGGTTTGGGTTTTTTTTGTTTGTTTGTTTTGGGGGTTTTTTTGTTTTTTTTTTTTTTTTCTATTATAACTCAGGATATGCTTATCTACATAAGCAACAAATCTCCCCCTGTGAATGTTTTGGCCACNATTAAGGGTAGAGCAGTGGGAGCAGTTGATTTTTATTTTTTTTTTAAAAGCTCAGTCTAGGGAGGGTATTGTCCCAGCACATGGTTTTCAGTGCTCCTGTCATCATTTGTGTGAAAGAAGAAAATGAACCTTTTTTTAGCAGGGTGAGTTGTGATTATCAATGGAGGCCTTGTCTCCTGCTACAATGGGCAGTTAGCTTAGGGCAGGACCTTAGGCAGGAATCAGCTACATTAAACTGAGAAAGGGCTCAGGCCACTGTATCAGCCATAATGGAGCAAGGGGAAGTAGTTTTCAGGAGATAATGCTCAGTCAGGTGTGGGAGCATCCTTAAAAAAGCTGTAACTCCACTAGCTAAACAGGACTGGGTAAAATGGAATCGGTGATTTTTTTCAGGAAATACTTCTTCCCTGGTGTTGGAATTTTGTGCATGGGAAGGTGATAAGTGCTGTGTTACATATAGGTGGCGGGTTTCATTTGCTTTAGCTTTTCGGTTTCCTTGTTGGAGTTTGGCATTGCCACCTGGGGCAGCTACTGATGTGGGTGCTCCCCAGGACCAGAGTGGTCTTATTTGTGCTCTGCTTGTTGATGCTCTGCTCTGGGTGTTGGTGATCCTGGCTAGAAGTGAAAGTATACTCCAATGTTATCAGCAGTATTTTGGAGTTTGCCTTTACTTGAAATTTAGTTTTCTGATTTGTGGAGGGAGTGGAGGGTGAGGGTGGTGTAAGGGTGATATTCATAGGCAGAACCAGGGAGAGATCAGCCTTTAGAAAAAAAGAAACTCCCCTTTTATGAATATCTTTGGAGCTGCAGAGCAGCTCAGAAGCATCTGTTAGCATTTCACTGTCCGCAGTCAGCATAACTGCAATATCACCATCTGGAAAATGCAGAGAAACAATTTATATGCCTATTTTTTTAATGTTATCTGGTATTGAATGGTACTCTTTGCTAAGCCCAGGGAGCAACTCCAGGAGGGCCTGCTAATTCAAGACCACTGTCGACCTTCTGCATCCGCCCTGGAGGAGGGGAAAAGGCTGACAAACCCTCTTCTGTGCTGCTTTTGTTTTATTGTATTAGGCTCATAAAAGCACTTTCAGAGCCCATCTTTCTTCAGCAGAATAGCAAAGCAATGGGGAAAGAGGGAAGAGGAGGACATGGGAAGAAGACAGGCGGAGCTCTAGCTCCATTTGTTTTCAATGTCTCTTGATTAATAGGTTTTAAGGTGAATGGTGGACTCTGATTCCTTTAGTAGTGGAGGAAGAGGAGGGGGCTCAGGGGATCTGGGCTGCAAGTACCTGATCAATTGCTCCTGTACCACGTTCCCATTGCGGATGGTGGAAGGTGCCTGGTGAGCCACAGCACATCCTTGCTTCCCAAGCAGGACTGCAGGCTTTGAGTACACTTATAAGGTCTCTCAGGTTGGGCAAGGGAGTCCCTCCCTGGCGGGAGCCGTGCTGACAGCCACGAGGCTGGGCTGGGCCAGGAGCATCCACCCTGCCCTGCCCTTGGCTACTTGGCCGGGGACACGTTGGAGCAGAGTCAGGGGATGAAGGCTTTGGCTGCTGCGGTGCTGCAACAGCATGATAGCTTCTTTTCAGCCTGGGTGGCTTTTTTTGCAGACCTGCTTTTACTAAACCCGTGTTATCCCAGTGAGGACAAACCCTCTGATGTCTCCGGCATGTTTTTCTCTGACTTAGAGTTGATACTGTGTTTTTATTACCAAAGCCAAACAAGCTATGAATTTGCAAACAGAAATTTGTAGTAGCGAACTCTTCCTGTTTAAAGGTTGGTTTCTCTTTGTGTGCTCAAAAATGCAATGTTTCATCTTGTGCAAGTCTTACGTTGCTTTCAGAGACTTAGGAACTATTGATTTATACAGCATGTATTAACTTCTTCAATAAATGGGGAGTATTCATCAGTGGGGTGTATTAAATT
Organism: Formicarius rufipectus; assembly: GCA_013399695.1. Lineage (NCBI taxonomy): Eukaryota > Metazoa > Chordata > Aves > Passeriformes > Formicariidae > Formicarius > Formicarius rufipectus. The sequence continues at coordinate 143,615 of VXAU01002772.1, forward strand.
GGGCTATATATGCATAGAAGTATCTTTGATCCTGTTAATGAAATGTCCTTACTATGCAACAAAGACTAATACACAGCAATTTATACACACAATCCCCTGCAGTTTAAATCTGAAGTTCAGATAGGTTTTTTTTGTTCCCTAAAGGCACGTATCAGAATTTAGGCTAAATGGATCTCAGTGTTCCTCTCAAACATTTATCAGTCCAAAATTTGTTGTGATTTTGGTGGTTGTTTTTTGGTTTTTTTTTTTTTTTTTTTTTTTTTAATTCTAGAGTTCCATTATTGTTTAAAGTCATCTGTGTTTAAGCACTCCCAGAAGCATTTCAAATTCACATAAATTTAGTCGTAGAGCCCCTATGGGGACAATTTCCTCTGGTTTGCTTCAGGCACTGGTTATCAAGAAAAGCAAACTTCTCTTTGTTTTTTTGCAGTTCTTTACCATGCCCTCTAACCCAGCATATGGGACCTCAGCTTTCAGTGGAGAGGGGTGATTTATCAGCAGATGACTTGGTACTATGTAGATGCTGGGATTTCTGTCTAGAAATCTCCTCTTGTTCCTGTCCTGTTACCACATGCCCTGATGGTAATCTCTGCCTACCAGTGCAGCTCCCCTTTCTGTGCCTGACATAGCCATAAATGGAGTTCTTCAACTTGCCAGAGAAATTCCTGCTTCTCACGATGACTTTTAGCTTAAAACTGCCCTTGATAAAGTACTCACAAATAGTATATTGGAGAAGGGCCTTTTGCAGGGGTATGTCTAAGGTCATCTAATAGGTGTCTCCCATTGATGGCTTCTGTGGTTTACCTTTCACTGCCAGTGGATGGGGTTAGGACCACACTTGTAACTCAGGCAGATCTCCCATTGACTTCAAAGGAAAAGATGCATGTGCTGGATTAATCCTGCTCTTCCCCAGCTTGTCCTTTCTTTTTCTCTTTTCCAAGGAAGCTTAGTTAACTTCAGGAATGGTACTTTTGAAGAGCAGCTTATTTAGTGTGTAATGAATTATTAGCTTGGCTTGCAAATTGTGTGTGCTGTTCTGTGGGGAGTTATGGTACCTTTTCCCAGTGTGTGATGAACAGTGCAAGAACAGAGTGGAAACCTGGCCCTAAGTAGTGATGCAGACTGACTCATGGGGAAATGGATTACACTCCCCTGTCCCAAAGAGCACATTTTTGAGCATGTTTATGACAGTTTCCACCAGTCCAGTGTCCCCAGCATCATCAGAATGGCAATAAAGTATCCTGCCCTTGCGTCCAATAGTTTTATATGAGTTGTCTGTTTGAGAGCAGGGCAGTCACCCGAGTAAAAGTTACCTGCAGCAAAGTTTGCAGACTTAAGGTTCAGACTCTTCAGTTGTTGATTTTTATTTATTTTTCCATTTACTTTTTATTTTTCTCTGAAATGTGTTAAGTAAAATACATAACAGTTTAGCACTTGTTTTGTGGAGATATTGCAGGAGGCCTTGGTATATCAAAGCAATGACTGGCAGTTTCCTACAGTTTATATATAACCCCCTATGGAATATCTGGCTTTGGTGATAGAGGCATGTCAGTGCAGCTTTCCTCTCATGTGATGTTTCTTGTTTGTCACCTTAAGTCTGACCCTATAATGTTATTCTATCACTTACTTATTTTTTTAAGTAACCAGTTCCAGTTTTTGTGACAATAATCTGTCTATGGAAGACAGCTCTTAATGTCTGTCAGAGTCTGGGTGAGATTTATTTGCGATGGTGTAAAGAGTTGGGAGAGTACAAAGCTACAGCAGTAGCATTTGTACAGTACAGCATTTGTACAGTATTAACTTCAAGAAATGGGGCCACACTGTGGGTCACCTAGCAGCGTAACTTCACATAGTTCTTGGCCAGAAAAAGTACCTCTTATGGGAAGTGATCATTTTTGTGAACCTGATCAACTGGTCATTTGGCTTATAATGTCACATGTTGTTGATCAGATGCTTGCTACTTTGTGTGATCTGTAATATGATTTGTTATGTGAAGCCCTTGTCAAAGCTTTCAGTTACTTTTGGACTGCTTAGGTGTTGGTTTATTTGAAAGAGAACAGATTTTGGGTAGAGCATCTCCTTTGGCTTTTTTGAAGTTCCAGAGCTCAATCCTTATAGCTTCTCTGATGTGAAACCATTATGGATGTGTGCGGCCAAAAGTTGTCCTTGACAGATCTTCAACTGACAGAAGATCTGACCTGCAACCCAGCCAAGACGGCGTGCTGTAATTCATGGCATTGACTGTCATGACCACTCTGTCCTGTGTGGTGGCTGCTTGACACAGGAATCCCCTGTGCCATGTGTGTGGTGTTAGAGGGGAATCATCCCATGAATGGGCTGCAAAAAGAGATGAACATGAAGGACAGGGTAAAAGTTGTGGGAAGCATAAGCACTGCTCTTGGCTTACTTCTATCGGATGCACACTTTTTTCTGCAGGTTATTAAAGGAGGGAGCTCAAATTGCTATGTAAGGCAGGGACTGGGGGAGCCTCACATGGTGGAGGCAGCAAGAGCCATAGGAGCTTTGCTTGACCACAGCACAATGGAGTAACTTCTTGTTTATTCAGGGAAGACAGGTGTTTGTTTTCCTCCTTCCTCTCAGTTGATCCTCCCACTTCCTTTCCCCCAGTCCAGGAACTCATTCCCAAAGAATAACTGAATTATTTTTTAAATGCTTTTAAGTGATGCTCGGAGCATTGGAAGTGAGATGAGATAATAATTTATCTAAAGCATCACGGAGAAGGTGCTTGTGTTTGGGGGTGCAGGGTAGCGAGCAGTGGACTTGGAGCCATCCTCAAGCAGGAGGGTGAGCAAGGGAGTGCTGGCAGGCCCTGAACAGCAGCGGCGCTATCACAGCCACTGTGGTATCACTACTTTATTTTAATGTGATTCCTTTTACTTGATGTTAATGCAAGTTGTTCCTTACTTAAAGTAATAAAAGGAAATGAAGACACATTCTAAAATGAAACCTGACTCTAATCCATTCATCATCTAATACCAGCCTCTTTATCTTTGCTGGTACCTAATCTGGTTAAATGTCCCTGTTGTAGGATTTTAGTGAAAATCCTCTATGGGGAATAGGGTTTTTTGCAATTGGATTACTCACAGTAAATGGTCCAGCAGTTCGCTTGTTTCAGCTTAATTTTTTCTTTGTGATCTTGCAAGGGTACGTTACAGTTCAGCCTGCCTTTTCCTTTCATTCATTCACCTTTTTTTTTTTTTTTTAATTTTTTTTTCTATATTGTTGTTAAGAAAAAGATCTTTTTTCCCCCCCAGAGGTAGGAATGTGATGGGGAAAACCTCATGATATCTGCGTGATTATTCCCCCCACAAGAATGTTCATTTCAATGGCTTTATCTGGGGAGTTTCGCCATTATTTGTATATCTGAATATTGTTGCAACCTAATTAATCAGTATCCAGTTTCCATTTATTAGTGCTCTCTGATGAATTGATAATTAATCAGCTCTTCTAAAATATATATCTAAAATATGCAGGTGATCGCTTGTCAGCTTAATGCTTGCTGATGAAGGGAATACTCCAGCTCTACAAAGGCTTTTTATCTAGAGTATTTGCAATGAGCAGTAAAATGCAGAACTGAAAGTGAGGACAGGAAGGGGAGAGGAAAGGACCTACAGGTCAGTGAGCATTTGGGTCTCCTGCTAATTAAATGGGGGACTCTCTCAGCCCCTCACTGAGGAGTCTGCCTGCATCTTGGAGGTGAAGCGCAAGATTATAAAAGAAGAAGGAAAAATTTTAAAGAATTGCTGTTGCTCCATACAGGAGCTCGACAGGTCAGAAAGATTAAAGAATCTCAACAGCAGGGAAAGTGTGTGCGGAGGTTTTAAGCAAGAGGGTGGGAAAACTGCAAAGGTGACACCGAGAAGGGACCTGGAAAAGTCTGAGGATCGCATTGAAATCCTGGCTACTCAGATTTCTGTATGTCATGCCTTGTGCTGCAGTGGAGGGGGATACCCATCACTGCTCTAATGCCATCCACCTCTTTTTTTCTCTTGACAGTCTAACAAAGTGCCAGTTGTGCAGCACCCACACCATGTACACCCTCTTACGCCGCTCATCACATACAGCAATGAGCACTTCACACCAGGAAACCCTCCTCCACACTTACCAGCCGACGTAGATCCCAAAACAGGTAGGTGGGAAATAGTTTGGGGTTTTTTTGGGGAGGGAGTGGGTGGATCTTTGCATTTTGCATTTTAGGGGGATAGTAGTGTGGGAGAACGGATTTCCCATGCTGGAGCACCAAAGGGGGCATGTAAGATGTGAAACCCAGACAAAATAGTTTCTTTTAAAGCCAATTAGACTGCAGAAGGAAACCTACTCGGTGAATTTTCATAAAGCTTCTGCAGGGTGACACTGGAGTTGCATATGTGGGGTCATTTGCAGGTGTGTTTCTTTGCAAGCATGATATCCCACCTAGTAGTTCTATCTACCAAGTGCTTGGTTTGCATGCATGACCCCGAGAATTAAACATGTACATTCTGTGATCTGCACTTACAGAATTGCAGCTGGAATTCTAAAGGTGGTGGGTCATGACCGGTTTCAAAATGAATCTCTTTTAATTCCCCAAATCCCATTGTTTCTGTGTCAGGAGTTCAGCCATTTTTCTTCTATAATGTTGAATTTTCATCCACTGTAACTACTTAGCTCCAGCTTTACACTTGCAACTCTTTTCCCCAATGTAAGTCTACCCAACTCTAAGTTCAGCCTGAAGGGCAGTCTGCTTGAATATAGAGCACTGCGTAAAACCCTGACTAGATTTATTGGTGTTACAGAGTAGAATTTACATGTTATTCTAACTTTTTAAGAGCCCTTGTTTAACCTGAGGTCCCAAAGAAGTCAAATAGTGTCAATCTTCTTTCTTCAAGCTGCACTGAGTTCCTAGTGACAGTGGTTTTGGTTTTGTTAATCCAAATCCCATTTAGTTAATTGGAAATTTTATCAGAAATAGAATTCATGTCAAACGAATTGCTCTGTGTCAGCTCTAACTTATGCAGATAATATATCTAAACTCCAGCTCTTGAATGAGGCTGTGCATTAGCTGGTTTTCACTCTCTACACTTCAACTGGGGCCCCCTTTTAATTGTGCTTAATGCTAACTTCTCGTGGCTTGAAAGGAATCCATCTCACCATCCCTGGGTATTGCAAGTGAATGGCATAGTCAACCTCTCATTTAAATAATGGTAGTACAGGGAATAGCTTTTAAATGGTTATCGTAAAACATATGATTAACGTCTGTAGACTGTTTACTTTTCTTCTGTGAACATTCTTTCAAGTGTGCAAATAGCTCACTGGATGGTTAAAGCCCAGTTAATCTGTTTGGGTTTTGTAATGGAGAGAAAGCAATGTCTGCATGAAAATGTCACACGAGGAGATTTAATTTAGAGATTAAAAGCTTCCCAAGTGACTTAAAAACTAGTTTTTAGCCATGAATACAGTACCTCTTCCTTTTAATGCTCTCTGTTTTAATTTTGCTTCTGCTGTGTAATTGTGCTCTGTCTTGTTAATTGAAAGACCCAGCCTTGTAACCCTTACTCCTCTGAGTAATTTCTGCTTGCTCTTAAGGTAAGGAGCATTAATATTTAAGGCTTGTGTCTGCAGCTGATTTCTGCTTTCTGAGTAGGAACTGCACCGATTCAGAGAGGATGGGTGGGCTCTCTGTCCTCCCCTGCCCGCCTTCAACATCTGCCCCTGTGTTTTTACCAAGGGGCTCTCACTCCACTCCTAGGTTTCAGGAAAGGTTTCCTAGGTTTTCTCAAAAGCAAGCATCATTTTTAATTTTAAAAACTTTTCAACTTGTTTTGGAGATTACTTTGGAATAATGCCATGATATTAACTACCCAGCCTGTGGTCTTTTGGCTGACTTTGAGATTAAAATAACCATGAAGTTGTTACAGGGCCCATCTCTCTGCTGAGCATTTAATACAGTATCTAGTACAACATCACACCAAAGTTACATCTGAGACCACTAAATTCTAAATAACAAAATAATTATCTGTGATTGGAGAGGTGACTGAGAGAGCAAATAATACCATTTTTTCTGGTTAAATATCATTTGACAAATGCCAGGAGGGCTTACTTAAAAAAATTAGAATGTGACACAGCCTTTGGAAACCCAAACTGAAGGCACAAGTATTGTAACAAATAAATTGTTACACATTTAGAAAAAAACATGTTTTTCCTTTGTATTTTCATTATTTCTACACCTCAGTATTGACGCTCCTTTATGTCCCTCTTCTCTAGGAATTCCAAGGCCTCCACATCCTCCAGATATATCTCCTTACTATCCATTATCACCGGGCACTGTAGGACAAATCCCCCATCCGCTAGGATGGTTAGTACCACAGTAAGGAGTTCCATTTTTTTCATTTCCTTTTTCTTTTTCTGATGTGTAAAATTTATGTAAAGATGTGTGTATGTGTGTATTTGTGTGCCTTGAGTTTTGCCAAGCGTGTTTGCCAACTGCCACTTCACTGAGTGTTACGAATTTACCCACCTCATGAAGGTTAATTAAAACTTACGCCAGGTCATGTGGTCTTAAACAAACATGAACAGTTGGACACAGCTTTGCATGTCATCCCAACCAGCTGATGGCTTGTGAAGCATGAATTTTTAAACCCTTCTGAAGAAATGTTTCTTGTTATTGCCCTTACACTGCCCTGTGTGGATTTTTCTCAGACTTCATTTTCTGGGGGCTCTTTTTTAAACAGGGCCATCTTCACTATAAATATGCAATTTTGAATTTCATTTGACTTCTGTGTTGAAAGTCCTTTGGTTTTTCTTGTGAAACAGTAGAGCTTTACATCAGCCAGTGAGTAGCATTCCTAGTGGAGATGTGGCTGGGCAGTTGGCATTTGAGGAATGGAGTTTTCTTGCAAACAAAAAAGAAGAATTAGTTTACTTTAAAACTTGCTAAGAAAAAAACCATGGAAAGTTGGTTTGGGGTTTTGATATTTTTTCAGCTTCTCATATCCCACTTGCAGAACCTTGTTGGGTATGAGGCTCCTTCCAGTAATTGGGTCCTTATTTTCTTTTTTTTTTTTCTCCTCATGTTGCCATCTCTGCAGTGGGTTTATAATGTATTTAAGCACTGCCTAAGCCTTTTGTGTAGTATATTTGATTTAAATACTTATGAAATCCATTTGTATTGCTGGATACAACAATTTACTGCACTATAAATCAAGACTGTTACCCAGTTTTTCTCACGGATTGGGGTGCTCATATTTCTTTTAGAAGTGAATTGCCCAAGGCTCAAAATAGTTTGCTCCTGCTTGAGGTTGTTTGGCCAGCAGTGCTAAAATACCTTTCCAAGTGTTTGCTGTATATGAGGAATTGGAGTTGACACCCTGTAGGAGAGCAGGGGGTCCCCATATGCTCCCAGGTCTTGGGCAGGGAAAAATGGTGGCATCAGAGACTTTGTGAGCCTTTCTCAAGCACAGAAGTGTTGATGCAGGAGAGCTGGAACTCAGCTGTTGGCCACAGCAGCCCACTTCTGGCCATTTTGTGGGCTGCCCTTCCTTGTGGGGTGGTCATGCAGCTTGTTTGGGTAGAGGCTCTCCCACTCAGCTCTCTGCAGAAGGCTGCTTCTCTTGAAGAACACATCATGAGCAGAATGAAAAACCAGAGCACTGCTCCCTGAAATCTGAAATTCCTCTTCACTTGTGGTGATTTTCTTTTCATGTAGGACACCCTGAACACTGGTGGAATGCATGTCAGCCCCTTTTCTTCTTTCTTGTTTGCAGGGCCTAGCTGCAGTACAGCTCCTCTGTTGCAGATGCTTAGCTCAAGTTTGCACAGCAACAGCCTCAGCATTTAAAACAAACATACTCAGCTAGAGCCAAAACTCAGTAACATGAAAGACAGGGTAGAAACTCGTCACTTTCACTGACCTGTGCCTCATTGCTCATCTGTGCCTCGGACCTTACATCTGTATGTGTGCAGACAGATTTTTCCCTCCTTGAGCCTCATGCTACGGCTGCCAAAGCACATGAATGTTGCACATGTGGCCAGTTTCACCAGGCAGGTGCGAATGGCCACCTCTGTCACTGAAAGACTCTTGTCATCAGTGCTGGTTTAAACAAGTCAACATCCATGGTGTGCTTTCCTACCCACAGCTCTTAGAGTTTCTCTGAGTGGTTGTTGTTGAGGTTTGATACCACCACATTTGCTGTTGCTCTAGGAAAGCATGTCTAGCTTCACAGAAATAACCCAAGGTTTTCATTTCTCCTCTTGTTGCCACTTGTGCTTCACCATCAACTTCCCAAGTGGTCTGCATGTTTCTGGCACAAAACCCACCCCAAAAGCATCCTGCCCAGTCAGATGATATATTTGAGGGACAGATGAAACAAGCTAGCTAGCACAGACAAACCTCCATCAGAAAAAGTTGTGTGTCTTTCATGAGGATGCTGTTTTGCATGTTGCTGTATTTTTTAATTATTGTAATGAGGTGTGATTGTCTATTGGTTACCCACAATACTTCTTGGGGACTCTCCCCCGGTAACTCTTGTCAACACTTGTTAATCTGACAAAAGGCTACAAATTAAGCTCTGTTAATTTAATGTTTTCTCACCGAGATCTAAATACCGAAAGAGGCCCAAAGCGCAACTGAAGTCCTTTGATTCACTGTACTTTATTTTGGTATAAATTTACATTCATTATTGTTTTCCTTTGGATGTGTAGCCCTCAATTAGTGTGATGGCTCCATTAAAGCAAGCGAGACTTCGCCTTTAATTATTACAACAAAACACCTAGTTTCAGCTTGGGGAGAGGGTCTCTATTGACATAAGCAGAGGTTATAAAATTTAATTAGCCATTCCTATCAGATTTATGGCATTCAAATTGTTCTGTGTTTCTTTCCTTTGATCCTTGCTGTACAATCCCCAAGATTTTTGTTCTGATCAAATGAGAATAAAGCTTACTGTGCAGAGAGAAGTTTTTGTTGGTTTTTTTTTTTAAACTCTTTTTTTCTTTCTCTCATTCTCTCCTTCCCTTCTTTTTGCCAGGCAAGGTCAGCCGGTGTACCCAATAACGACAGGGGGTTTCCGCCACCCTTACCCAACAGCTCTGACCGTCAATGCTTCCATGTCAAGGTGAGTTCAAATACTGAGGTCCTAAATTGAGAGCAAATGTAACTCCTCCTACTCCTCTCCATGGAGTACATTTCGTCTGGGCGGCATTTTTCTGAAAGCAACATCAGTTAAATAGTCATCCTTAGCTTTTCAGTGGGATGGAGGAGGAGAGGGCGAGGCGTTACCTTCCCATGTGGGGAGAAGGTGGTGTCCTAATGCTGTCAGTGAGCTTCAAGGATTTGTTTTTGAGGTAGAGGTGGAAGAGTAAGAAGTCATCTTTAAAAGCCAAACTAAATGAAAGAGCTGGGAGAATGTAATGTTGAAAAAGCAAGGAGGAGAAGTCATGCTACCTTTTGCTTTCTCAGTGGCTATCAGCCAGAGCAGCGCTCTGTGTGCGAGAGGGAAGTCTCAGGAGGGAGGAGGACTGCTCTTCAAGCAGCATTGGGAGGAAGGTTATTGCACTATATTTTCCCCTACCAAAGCTCCAAACACTGATAGTCAACATAAAAGGGCCTGCCTTACCCTCTAAAGCTTTAGAAGTATATATTTCTCCCCCTCCCTACCTCCAATTAATTCCATCTAATTTTCCAGGGGCTGCTAGTTTTATTTACAAACTGGTTGGCAGCACTATGTTTAAGTAATCACTAATTGCTCCTAATGATAGTTTTATTTTCTGTTCATCTGATTTTCAGCCTGGTTAATTAAATCGGTGGAAGTTTAGACTTTCCTGATGGGCTGAAACAGCTAATCCATTTTGATGATGGCACATAATTAAATTAGCATGCATTACATAGCAAGGTTCCATGTCTCTTCCCTGCTCTGTCCCTTCCTCTCCATCTCTGCAGTTTAATATATGAAGATTGGTGTACAGATGATTTAAGGAGGAAAAGAGACTGGGGGGAAGCACACCTCATTGAGAAATGGAAACCTGTACCTAGAGCTTTTGAGTGAATGGGTAGGGAAATAGTGTGTTGTGTGCTTTAGAAAAGCAACAAAATTAAGATTTGCCCATGTTGGTCCACCAAATAGAGACACAACTAGAAAACTGACTTTTAAAAAAAATTAGTAGACCCAGAACAGAGGAGAAAAATTACTGGGCTGGGGAGAGAGCCACAAATTTAAACAATGGTTCCCTCGCTCTGTTAATCTTTTCTAATATCTATAAGAGGCTTGCAGGCATGGTGTGAGGCAAAGTAGAGCTTGATTTAGTTTAATTATTATTACAGAAGCTAGTCATTTGAGGGAGGGGGGAGTTATGGGGGGGTAATATTCCCAAGATAGACTTTATGAAAGGTATCTAGTTAAAAAGAGTACACAGCAAATTAAATACATTATTGTGGTAATGGGACGACAGAAGTAGAGGTCTATTATACTTATGGCAGTTATAGGAAATGTAGGCTCCTTGCCCTGTTCTAGCACATCCTTTGATATTCATTCCATTCAGCAGCAGGGCCAGGACTTCTCAGAATTAAGTGATGGGTCATTATACTTTAAACACCATGGAGAAGCCTAGATTGGCAATTAAACAGCACTTGCTGACACTCGCTTGTGCCACCCTGTGACCCCCTTTAGATTGAGTTGTTGGAGCTCGGGGCCCTCAGCCTGCTAAATTGGTAGCAGGCACTTCTCCTGACGAGGGCTGGCTCTGAAATCTGCCGGCTTCAAAGGGAGCAAGATCATGTATAAACCATAATGTGGGTGCACCGTGGCTCAAAAAATAAGGCAGGAATAGATGAAATGTTACAAGTGCAAGGGGAAAATGAGAGAATAATGACAAATCTAATGCAACTCAAAGCAGAATTGTTGCACAGAAAAATGCATCCCACTGCTTGTGCATAAAATCAAGGCAGGCAGATGACATCCAGTTAACAGAAACATGTCAACAGTGAAGTAAAGTGAGAGTGAGTAAGAGAGAAGCCCCTGAGACAGCCAGGAACAAAAAATTAGTTGTCCTTAACAAGTTAAGACTCATCATTATATTCTGGCTTGGAGCCATAAAAGGAGACAGTGGTGTATAATGAGCTGCTTAGAATTTTTAGGGTGTTTATTGCAATTCATGGAATACTTGTCTAGAGAAAAAAATATGGTGACTGTCTTAGGCGAAGGTGAGGGGTGTGCATATACACACCGAGCCTTTCCTTTTGTCTCTGGCATGAGCCCGTACACACTCACATGCTCAGGCACACACGAAGAGTGCTGAATAGATTTAAGATGTTTACCCTTTGTTTCAGCCCAGAAACTTCTCCCCTGGCTTCCCATAGATGGGAACACCCTCTGGGCAGACCGTGCTCCGATACGTGGTTCAAGGCATGTTTCCTCACGCCCACCGTATCAGCAGCAGTGCCTGAACTCAGCCCTGGGACGGCCCTGGCCCAGAGTAGCCAGCAGAGTTGGGAGATGGGGCTGGCATGCCCAGTGATGCCCACACTTGCCTGCAGACATGTGGCTCGTGGCCTCTGGGCATCAGCCCTGAAGCTCCCTGGTTTGAGCCTTGGCTTTGCAGTGCTGGCTCTGCCCAGGCACTGAACCAGGGCAGACCCCAGCCTCAGCCCTCCATCCACAGGTTTCCAGATCCTTCCTTTAAAAGTAGTTCCCATTGTTGCCTTAATTATGGTATAGATCTTCAGAGCATATAATGCTTCCCAGCCCTGAATGTTCCCTAAGCTTAGTAAATTACAGTTCATTAGTTAGAGTGTGCTTATGAATAGTTTATAAAAAGGTTAATGGGTGACTAATAATGATTTTTCATACATGCTTTAGACTATTAAGGTAGTGTCTTCAGGTTGTTGTAACCATTCACAACCCTTCATTGTTACTTGCAGCATCACCCCACTCACTTTGCGTGCATGCATTATTCTTGTAACATCTCTTGATCCTTCATTACCCCTCTAATACGCCTTTAAGGTAAAATGAGGCAGGGTTAACTGACTGATGGGGAAACAGTGGACCCACTATGAAAAAACAACTGCTGAGAGAGGAAATCAGGAAATAATTTAGCAGAATTACACCAGACAAACACTACACAGCAGTTAAGTGGTGGCAGTGGAAAATACCTTCTGTAATTGAAATTTCAGGGGAAATTCACTCTTGCTGAATGTAATTACTGAGGTTGGAGTGTAGCCAGAAACTTAAAAATTAACACTCTTCCCCTCCTTGTATTGCCATGTGAGTGGATGTCTGCATGGAAATAAACAGGCACTCAGACTTTGAGCTGAAACTTGCCCAGCCCATTGAAGTCCACAGGAGGAACTTTGGGTTTTGGAGCGTGTTTTTACAGCCCCAAACATAGGAAGAGGTGTGTAAGTCCAATAGGCAGCTTTGTATCTTGGAGAGATTCAGTATGAAAAAATGAATGGTAGTTGGTAATGAGCACACTTCCGTGTGGAAACTGCAAGCCTGAAAGCAACTCCTGAGTTGCAGCTGCCTGTTGAGGAAAGCTGCTGGATGTCCTTAGGGTTTAGAGCTCAGTGAGTAAAATAACCCAGCTTCACCATCCTTCAGGGTTTCACACAACATGCCTATAGGTTTCTTCTCCTCCACTGCCCTTTCTCCCCATCTGGTCACTTTTTAATGTGTAAATACTTTTTCACCTAAACAGTAATTGGGAATACATTTTCCCATAATTAGGTGGGGAAGTCACTTTTTTTGCATGTTTTTCTCACCCTCCTCAATTTTCATTAGCTAGAGGTACTTAAATCTTCATAAAAAATAAACAAATAAGATAGCCCCCTGTCTTTTGTTGAAGTTGTTTCCTTTGAACATCTTGATCATACAACAATCCACCGGGTAGGCAGAGTTAATTTTGCAGTGCGTTTTAGTTTTTGATCAGTTCCTCATTTGAGAAGCAAGTCTGTGACCTAGTTATCATGACCAGATCATAGGATACTCTACGGACGCTTAACAAGCACCATCTTTTGTCCCCATTAACTCCATCTATAATCAGCCTTTTGTGATGCTTGGAAGCCCCTCTCCAGTGATGAGTCTGATCTTACTCATACCCTTGTGCTACCACTGCACTCAGCTCTTTTTCCTCAGTGGTGTGTTCCCACTGCACTTCCTACTGAGCCCTCATGTCAGACAAATGCACCTCTCCTTGCCTGCTCTCTGGAGGAAGGCTTTTCATCTCCATCTTCATCCTTCATTGTCCCCTTGTCACTGGCCTAGCTGGGCCCAGCAGAATGGTCCTGGCCAGAACACTGGCTCTTGCCTAGGACAGACACTCATTTGATGGGATGTGTGTCACATTTTTATCACTATACTTATACCACTTTCAGTGAGGTCAGTTTTTTTGCCATTGGTTTTATTATCTGTAAGTTTGGGGTTTTTTTAAAAAATCTCTTGCTATTAGTTCTTACTGTTTGCATTGTGCTGATGCTGAAGGTCCCAGACACTGTGTGAACACATTATGTCCAATCAAAATATGTACACGCAAAAATAAACAGCAAAAAATGATACAAAGGCCCAGTTTGTAAATTGCTGATGGTGAGGCAGTTCTGTGTCAGAATTGGGACAAGGATGTCAGTCTCTTTTGCAGCCTTCACATTGTCTTCTGTTCTGACCTACCATAAATCATAAGTATATCCTCAAATGTGTGCTTCTCTCCCAGCTACTTTTGTCAGAGGGTGGGAAGGCACTTGGACAATCCACTTGGAGATTTGTGTCTGTGAGTCTTTAGCAGAAGTAGGAATGACCATTTTGCTGCCCATTCTCTGCTTCCCTTGGCATCCCATCCTCCTCCTTTTCCTCTCTCCATGCCTTTGTTTGTGAGGAACTGCACTTCTCTACAACTTGAACAGTTTCACATTTTCCCCTGTCAGTCCTTGCTCTTCCCACCACTGCCTTCAGAGACAAAATACTTCTGTTAAATCACTCTGAGTACTACCAACTGATAGACAAAGATCCTCAGAGCTTGTAGTGGACAGTACCTCTTGTTCATGAAAGTACTTCTGAGTCATCTTGTGAATGTAGAGAATGTCTAGGCAGTTGCAGGGGGGTGGGATTGTTAAGATCACTACTGGAATTTATGAGAGAGAGGGGGAAAAAAAGTCCCATTATATTTCTGATACTTATATACAGTCTACTTATCCATGGTGTATCACCCCATTTTAGATTCTGTTGACTGGGAAAAAAATCATTGTATATTGATAGAAGAAGTAATTATTTATCCCATTGACTGTTCCATATTCTTGGGTTATTTTACTTGGATCAGATGGTTCAAAATCTGAGATGAGAGTAGAGATTTGCAGTAAAAAAACCCCTTGTCATTTGCCAGATCACTTTAGCTTTGGCATGTGGGGGGAAGTTATTTCTGAAACATAATTGTAGGCTATATCCCATTCCCTGGAAACCGATTGATTTGAGAGAGAGCTTTCTAAGGGAAAGGCAGTCAGTCATACTGTGCTTTCCTTATTCACTGCAAAAATTCTCTGAGACTGTTGAGAAATAATGGTATAAGTCAATCCTGCTTATGAGAAGTTTGTTCATTTTGGTTAAAATATAAAAACTCTGAATGATTGTGCCATGTTTGTGCTGTGATCCTGACCCAGCAATTGGATTCATGCAGGATTGCACATCCCTCTGAATCCAGTTGCAGGACCAGGGCCTGTCCATGTATATGACCATAAACCATAAATCTGACTTTTTTTTTTTCTTTAGAAAGGCCAGACTGTTATGTTGGATGAATTTAAGCCTTTATAGGTTACTTCAATGAGTCAAAATAGACTTAATTCCACAATCTTCCCACCTTCCATTAAAGCAATGTGTCTCACAGATTTATTAGACACTAATAAATGTTTTCTTTTGCTCCATCAACAAAATGTGGCTAATGAGGCATCTATAAGTACTATCAAAAACACATCTAGAATGTGTTGGCATTAATATTTTATTTTGCTGTCAATATACAATAAAAGATGTCATCCTAAATTCACAACATGATGCAGAACTATAAAAATTGATTTCTTGGTTACCAAAGATAATTTCTTAGTGAAGAAATGGGCTGGTGGATTTTGTTGCAGGTAGCTGAAATTCCACCTTCATACATGTTCATCCAGTCAAATTTGCCTTTTGTTAAAGATGTTAAAAATCATGATGTCTCATGTCAGTAATGATAATGAAGGGGAAGATTGGCTTTAATGAAATTAGAAGAGTCATTATGTTTAATTTATTGCTAATTAATGCTGCCAGCTTTCATATGCTTTGTCTAGCTGTCATGTGCTTGTTATATGCCGGGTTTTTTTGGTTTTTTTTAATGTGTGTACACATCCCTCCCCATTCATTCATTTTTATTCTGACGATTTACACAGCTTTCTCTCCTCTAGGTTTCCTCCACACATGGTCCCGCCACACCATAGTTTACATACAACTGGAATTCCTCATCCGGCCATAGTCACACCAACAGTCAAACAGGAATCTTCCCAGAGCGACGTCGGCTCACTCCACAGCTCGTAAGTTGTTACTTCCCTTGTCTTCTTTTTAGAATACTCAAACCATCACCTGTGCATGTGTGGCTTCTAAAAAGGATTGGGTTTGTGATAATGAGTTTGCTGTAAGGTATTTTTAATTGCTTTTTGTCTTCTATTATAGTTGATTTGAATGTAGTTTAGCTGCCAAAGTGTGTCAAAATGATGGTAGCAGTGTTTCATAGTTACTCTGTGACATCAGTTAAGCAGTTATTAATTTCACCTGTTTTATCAAGGAAGTGGCATTTTCTTGATCAAGATTCAAGTTTCTTGACCAGTTTCTCTGTTACTTGGTTCCTGGTTTGAAGCCTTGAGACATCAGATACACCACAGGAGACAATAAATTAGGGCATAAATAGTTTATTCAAAGCTGCCGAGAGCTGGTATGATGTTAAGGTTTGAACCAAGGAGAACCCTGGTCTGCCTCAGCCCCTGGAGCTTCTTGCCTGTCATTTTAGAGGTGATTCACAAAGACAGCATTTTGGTTCCCATTGGGGATGGGATGTAATTATTTCCTCTGCCATCATGCTCATAAACCCATCCTCTGAACCCATTTTTCTGAATGTCCGTGTCCTTCCAAGGTTCTTGTAGGGGCTGAGAGGGTACTTAGTGATATTGCATGAATATGAGATGAGTTTTCTTATAACACTCTTAAAACTATTCTCATACAGCAGCCAAGGCAAAGTCTCTGGAGAACCTTCTGGTCCTCTTCCTAGAGATATCTGAGGATTAGTGCTAGAGAGATTGAGGGGATTAATTTAATAAATTCACAAGGATTCTCACTGTGAGGTCTCTGTCTGTTGTATCGTTACCCTTCAGAAAACATCAGGACTCCAAAAAAGAAGAAGAGAAAAAGAAACCACACATAAAGAAACCTCTTAATGCATTTATGTTGTATATGAAGGAAATGAGAGCAAAAGTTGTAGCAGAATGCACATTGAAAGAGAGCGCAGCCATCAACCAAATCCTCGGTCGAAGGGTAGGTAAAAAAGCAGAAACACAGGCAGGGACTGAAACTTGGTAGGATTCACACCTTCTGAATCTCTGTGTTTGCCTACTATTTTGATAATATGTGGGGAAATTACTAAACCAAAGGCTTGGGTTCAGTGTCTAGTTTTTGCACACTTCTTGCCAGTGGGGTCATTCATAGGGAAGAAGAGGAGTTAATTAATAGCAGTGTTATTTCCATGGCCTGTAGAAGAAAAAAAATCTTTGATTTTTATTTTGTCCTAAGATAGGCAGAAAAGTAAAGGGGAAATGAAAAAGCCTTAGAGTACAGTATCTGTATCAGCACCTGTGAGAGCTAGAAGAGAGAGGGAGTGTCAGTGGGGAAGGGAAGGGGAGACCACCTCTAGAGCTGTGTTCTGGCTCAGGACTAGTGGTTCAGCTTCTCGACCCTCTCCCCTGCTGTTTTTGTTTAGTTTTCTTAATTCTCTTCTCTCAGCAGCAGACAAAGGGGCTGAGTAAATGTAAATGATTAGTTGTGGCTCAGTTGAGTTAACTGGAGTTGTAATCTGGAGTTATAAATAAAATACGAATGTCAGCATGCCAGATCAATTGTTTTTATCTCTTTTTTATGAAAATCAATTCTAACTGTACTTATATATAAAAGTAATATACTTTACTGCTTACGTGCTTAAGAAAACATCCAACCACTAGTGCTTTTTATCTTGTCTTTTTCTCTTTCTTCACCTCAGTGGCACGCGTTATCCAGAGAAGAACAAGCGAAATACTATGAACTAGCAAGAAAGGAGCGACAGCTTCATATGCAGCTGTACCCAGGCTGGTCTGCACGGGATAACTATGTAGGTTCCTATGTAGGTGGAAGTTCTTTTAGTAGCAGAGTTTGTAGAAATGTGTATGTGACCTGCTGAACCACGACCACACATTGCACACAGGTACTACTTGGAAAGTGTGTCTCAGGATCCCAGTCTGGTAACAGGAATGGATACTTCCCTCCGTGATACTAAAGCTACTGAGTAAATTCCCAGCCCTCCTCTTGGAAAAGGTTTCCTGGCTGGGACTAGTAAAGGGTCAGAATTGGGGCTTGACAGTAGAGGTCTGTTACATGTCTTGCTTTCACTTTTAGCAGCATCTGGAAATGCTACTTGGCTTGCTGGTCATTTTAAATTTAATTAAAAAAAAAAATTAAAAATTCCCCTAGTACGGCTCCTCTCCTTTCCACCAAGAGATAAATAATTTGTGTCTTTTTCTTATCTATGTGAGAGTATAGTGGAAGGTGGAAGAATGACTTATCCTTGCTTCAGAGAAGGACTGGCTAAATTAAAAGCATGACTTGTTTGAAAGTCTTCCTCTCAAGTGGGGTTAAACGAATTATTCCACGCTCTACTGTTGTATATTTTGATTATGTTTTACTTTTTCATTGCCCGTATTACCTTCTTTCTTTTCCTCCCCTCCACATTTTTTAAATAGTATTGGAATTTGTGGTCAATTCCTGGATTGTTTTTAAGATTGATTCCTCCCTCTGTCTTTCAGAAAGCCTGTTTTGTAGCTAAAAGTGGTAGAATTTTCTGTCTGCTAAAAAAAGTGAGGCCAGCTTTGTAACCTCTTACTAGTACTATATAGTTCCTTCCATGAAGGGTAAGCAGTGCAGATGGTAAAAAGTGCTTGCAAGCCTAAGTCCAGAAATTCTTGACAGATTTGTGGATTGGTGGGAGCTCTAAACCCCTTTTAATAGGATTATAGCAGCATCTTGATTTTTTTTTTTTAAGTTAAATAGAATTCACCTGAAACTTCCAAGGTCTCTAACTCTGGAATAAACCCTGCTCCCTGCCTTGTAGGCAGACTTCCCTGTGTGTTTGTTGGACAACTCTTGATTGATGTCAGTTACGCACAGTATTACACATTTTGGTTTTGTTGAAGTTTCTCCCGTCCCCATCCTCATCACTGTCTGTTTCACCATAAATATCCTATTTTGCTTTGGGTGGTAGTATTCGCCTCTGAGAATCTGCACTTTTACACACATGGATGGGAAGAAGCTGGTTCAGAGTCTGCAGCAAAGCCCAGAGCAGCAGCAGCTCTTGGAACCCTTCTGACATTTCAGTAGTGGAGAATACACGTGCTTACTAATTTTGCAATATATACTTTTCAACTTTTTTCAACTCTTTCTGTTTTCTTGATAATCTTTCTTTCTACTGGGCTCAGCCTCACTCCCTGCTGGTCCATTGCAGGTATATCCGTGCCTGCTCCATTGTCCTTGTGGGTCCCTCCCAGTTCAGAATATTCTTGGTTCTGTGCTACTCAGAGGAGACCTCGTTAAGCCCGATGAGGCACAGCTCCTGCTTAGCACAATTTCGCTTCCTTCTCAGCCTAGTCTGGCCTGAGGCTGTCAGACTGTAGGCTTGAGGTAGTTCCTCTGCATTGTGCAGTATCGTCTTGGGTGTTCAAAAGGGAGTAAAGGCTCGACTGAGGTTTCAGGAATGCTCATTCTGTGCAGTGACTGTGCCACCAACAGATGGGCATGTACAAAGCCTCAGTGTCTAGGACCTTTTACTTTTGTCCTCACCGTATGAGCACTGAGAAACCCTTTCTTCTCAAGCTAAAAAGGACAGGATGAGAAAGCCGGTGCTTTCCCTTCGGCTTGATGCTGTACCCCCAAGTGACCTTCAGGGGGAACCTTCCTGTCTGAGGAGAGAGCATGGTTCCTCTGCATCATCTGCAGGATTTATCTATGTCTCCTTTCCTGGTCCATTCATAGCTCTCCAAGTTCCCCTTCTCTCTCAGCAGTCTGTAGGGTCTTGAGCCCTTTACTTATTGAGCAAAGGAGCATCTTTGGGCTGATTGAAGTGGTTAAATTGTTAGGCACCTCACATTCAGGCTCCAGGATGAGGCCAGTTGTAGCCCAAGTTTTCAGAAATGGCAGCAGTTACATTCAGAAAATGCATCTTTCAGCCTGCACTTAAATAAGAGGATTTGGGGAATCCCTCGTGGCTTGGTGGTGTTATGAGGCACATTTGCCTTCCTGAGATAGAAGATACTAAGCGGTGCTGAGTGTTGGACTCAGAAGTATGTAAGGGTCTTGTCACCTCACCCACTGCTTGTCTAGAAAGTTAGTACCAAAGAACTCTTCAGTCCTGTCAAAACCCACATGGGTTTGGTTCTGTAGAGGGAGCTGCCAAAATGGTTAGCAAGTATTTACATCCATATTTACTTGCATCATAAAAATTTGTATTGTACAATGGCAAAAAAATACTACAATCTCATCAAGTTTTAGGGGGACAATCTTTGGCAAAGGCAAAATGATGTCTTCTGCAAAGCACTTGAAAAACTGCTGCCATAGTTCTTTCCTTAAGTCTGTATATTAATTTAGCTACATAGTCAAATATCTCTTTGTATCATAGAAATTGAACAAGCAAGCCAGGTGATTCTTCTCCCTGTTTCCTTTGAAAAGGGTATAAAAGAAGTTAGTGGGACCTCTGTCAGTTCTTTGTTAGGAACAGTTTTCAAAGCTTGTGTTGAAAAAGAACCAGGAATTCCTGATCCCTGGCTGACATTCCTGTATATCAGCTGTTTTTAACAGATTGTTCCCTAAAGGCATTACAGAACTTTAATACCTGGCTGAAAGAGCTTGTGAAGGGCAGATGACTCCTCACTTCTTGTCTGATTGGCCCTCGTGTGAAGAAGTTACAAGGTCTCAAATTGAAATAGCCCTTGAATTCTCAAATATACTGCTAAAATTAAGCAAATTTGTCACAGATGCAGTCTGTTAATTATGGAAGTGGCCTCCTTGAGATTAAATAAAAATCAGGCCTATGATCCTGAGGCAATTGTCTGGTTTTGATTGCATTGGTGAAAGCTGGAAAAAATTCACTGACTTTCACAGAGTTACTGTCAGTCTAGATCAATATAGATGGAGCAAAGTCTAAGCCTCTTGTATCTTTATGTGATACATAAAGATGGATTTCAAAATACTGTATTTTTCTCTGTTCTGTTCTCAAGGAGCTTTAGGACCAATACTTGTCTGTGTTGTCTGCCTGTCTTGTTAGACTGATGGCTGCTGTAGCAACTTTCCATATCCCAAAAAATTACTTCAGAGGTATCGAAGATGATTTGCTGGCAGCATCTAGGCTACAGGATTATGTGCATGTTGTTAAAAATGCCTTTAAAAAGGGGTGGTGCAAATAGCTTTTTACATCTCTAGAAGGATCTCATCAACCTGGAGCAGCTTGGACAACTGGATGGGAGTTTACAGCCCTGAGAAAGCAAGGAGGAATGAGTATAGAAGCCCCATGCAACAAGGCCAGCTTTGGGGAGGAAAAACAGGGCAACAAAAATTCCATATCCTACCTTCATGTTGGGGGAATTTTTTACCAATATGTTTCAGGAAACCTATCATAGTGTCCTGAATGTTGTAGTGGATGTTACCACACTGAAGCCCATCATGACCATGCAGCTGGGAGCCCACCATGTGGCAGGACCTCTTGACTTTCCCACAGATGGATCTACTCCTTCAAAAGGGCTGTGAGATTCTCTCTTCCAAGACATGTTTGTTGTCCATTGACCACAAGGGACTGATGCTCTGGGGTCTTCTCACCAATTCTTCTTACTGCCATGTCTTCAAAAGTCAGGATTGCTTGTGCTGTTCACAGTTGACATTGCTGGCCCAAAACTCATTGTTTTTAGCATCTGGGGAACTGTGAAAATGAAATTACTGTGTTGCCTACACTGGCCTTGTTGTACTGCTCTGAAAACCCCATTCCTCAGTGTTAGAAGAGTTTTCTTAGAAAAAATAGCCTTTCTCTTTTGAGCTCTGCTTATTACTTTATAATTTTTCTATTGGAAAGCAATGACTCTTTCCACAGAAGTTGGGCTCTCAGTTGTTCTCTCCCACACTGTTGGAGGGATACTGAGAAAGGGTTTTTTTCCCTGCAGTCAAAAGCCATAGCAAATTGCATTATCTTGTGGTACAGTGTTTGGGAAAGAGACATGGTTTAGCAAAATATTACTGGTTATTTTTCTTGTGATAGAGCAAAATGTGGAAGGTTCTTGGCTATGTCTGGATTTTTTTTTTCTTGTCTGCGCTTTGCTTTCTGGGTTGTCAGTGCACTTACAAAACTGCAGGTTAGGATTTTTTCATTATTGTGGCTTCCTTGTGTGCTTTAATGGTTGGGTTTTGGTGCTGAGGAACTCCAGGGACTCAATCTAACCTCACTCATGCACTTTCCTGCCTTCAGTCTCCCTCTTCTTTCCCTCCTTGCCGAAACACGAGCATAAATGATTTCTGAAACTTTGGGTGGAAGAGTGTACATATATGTCAAATATTTTTGTCTTCATGATGATCTTGGCTCACAAGTAGCACTTTGCAGGTTGTTCTGCTCCCTCCTCTGCTGCTCTTGGCTTTGGTGGGTTGGGGAGCCTGCAATGAGGCTATTCAATGAGTCACAGGGAGGGCAAGAAGAGCCAGACCTAGAGTGCAGCATCTCCTTGGGGCCTCCCAAACTTCCCTGCACCAAGGGTGAGCCTGTGCCTCACTTCAGTGTCTTCCCTGGGGAGCTTCCCACAGGAGCCACAGCCTCATTGCTCGGTGCTGACTTTCAAGGACACTTGCTTTGTTGTATTTTCTTTAATCCTTCTCCTTTGTCTATGTTTTCTGCAGGGAAAGAAGAAGAAGAGGAAAAGGGATAAGCAGCCAGGAGAGACCAATGGTAAGTAAAAATAACCCTAAATCTCTTTCCTAGTGGAAGTGTGGCAATCCTGGTGTGACCCTTCTAGGTCCGGGGGAGGTGGGTACAGGTCTCCTGGCCTCGGGGGAGCCAGTCCCTATACTAGACAGTTTTTTTTTAAAAAGGCACTCCAATTATTTACGTGTTACTGCCCTTCTAAAACTAGTAACCCAAGCCACTTGCATGTGAGAGCCTCGTGTGACATTAGCTGAATTTGTACATAGTAGTTGCCAAGCCTTTAACTGCAGAGCCGTAGTTGTAATGCCTATGCCATCAGTTTTAAAGTTGTCTGCCTATTTTGCCCTTTGTGTGTGTATGTGTGTGTGTGTGTGTTTGGTATTAATTTGGGCTGTACCTGTGTGTTCTGATGCATGCCTTACAGTGGTAAATCGCACCCATTTTAAATTAAGGAGGTTTGCCATTCTATATNCAATTATTTACGTGTTACTGCCCTTCTAAAACTAGTAACCCAAGCCACTTGCATGTGAGAGCCTCGTGTGACATTAGCTGAATTTGTACATAGTAGTTGCCAAGCCTTTAACTGCAGAGCCGTAGTTGTAATGCCTATGCCATCAGTTTTAAAGTTGTCTGCCTATTTTGCCCTTTGTGTGTGTATGTGTGTGTGTGNCTGCATAGGCAATCTCATAGTCAATTTTGAAGAAACCCTAACTTAGTTTTTTTGAAGCCTTTGTATAATTTGTTCTTTTTTTTCAGAACACAGCGAATGTTTCCTAAATCCTTGCCTTTCACTTCCTCCGATTACAGGTGCTAACGTCATTTTGAGTCATTTAAAATAGTTTATAAACTGCTTTTTAATTTTTTTCCTGCCATTATAGATTTTAACATTAAACACTTATGACATTAAGAAAAAATACCATCCACACGTTTTGATAGTATTTATTATCTATATATCTTTATATCTATTATGTTTGATAGTATTTTTTAGTTTCGTTTTTTTTTTTGTTTTTTTGTAACAATTGCTATTAAAACGTTAATACGGTAAAAATAACGCAAGAGTTGTACTAACTGTGCAAATTGAATATGCAGTATTTCTTTAAAGAGACTGATAAAGAATGGAAGCAAGTCAGTAATGAACCTCCTTAATCTAATGGCATTTTTCATGGCTCCCACTAAGTCTTCTCACATTAGCATGCATATGCATTTTTTTTATTATTACTTTAGTTTTGGCTTTATTTTTTTTTTCCTTTCTGCTCAAGCCTATTCATTGCAATTCACTTGCTGTACTAACTCAGCACACCTTGCCATGCTTTACATTTTATTTTCTGGCTGATACTAACATACTCATTCCGCAATCTGCTTACTCTTATCCATTCTTTTAAATACAAATTAATAAAAACAAATAAATTGAATGTTATTCCAAAAGCTGCATTATCCCAGGAGATATGATTTCCTTTTTTTATCCTTTCTTTCTTTTATTTTTTTTTTCTCTTATTTTGTATCTGAGTTGAAGAAAAAAGCATGTTCAGGATCTAACTTCCATACTCAGCTTCTTTTCTTTCTTTTTTCCCCCACCTCTTTAAACAAAAAAAAAAAAAA